>JBAMJV010001238.1:217500-252077 GCA_037951105.1 Echinarachnius parma | reverse complement strand
TACACTCTGTTTTTCATTATCTCACCAAAAAAAATGTTCGTGCAGCGCCCTCTATTGGCTCTATACCAAAACTGAACTACCCCTTTAAATGTTTGTACCAATTGATGCAACCAATACCAGAATAAATAAATAAATATACAGGTACATGTATGTGAATACTTTCACCATGATTCCACGTGCCATTGTTCTCTGCTAATTTCAACAACCTTGCAGAGAATGTATTTAAATGTAAATATGGGTTATCGTATATAATTATTATTCAACCGTCACCAATAAAATAATGAGATGTGTGTTGAATACTTAAATTGGATTACTTACACATGCCAGAACCTTTCGTAAATAAGCCTTCAAGTTTGAATGACGACATGAAAATAAGTAAAGATTCTTACAAATTATTGATGAATTCAAACATACAGGAAACTAACTAGAAATATTTTATGGATTAAAAATGAGCAAAGAAAAAAAGGCTTTGCCGGGAATGGAACCCGAGACCTCCGGATTTCTAGACTGGTGCTCAACCATCGAGTCACAAAGACCCTTGAATGGGGGACATTCCCATGCTCAAATAGTCAGAAGCTATATAAACCGGGCACTAACCCAAGAATAATTAAATAAACTTTTCTAAAGAAACTGCGCGTGATCACGCGAAGTGATGCAACTTTTTATTAATTGAATTCAAACATAAAGGAAACTGACTAGTTTTATTGATTGAAAATGAGCAAAGAAAAATAGACTTCGCTGGGAATCGAACCCGAGACCTCCGGGTTGCTAGACCAGTGCTCAACCATTGAGAAAATTTGATTTAATAATCCTTGGGTTAGTGCCCAGTTTATATAGCTACTGACCATTCGAGCATTGAAAAGGGTTTCATGGGAACGTCCCCCATTCAAGGGTCTTTGTGTCTTGATGGTTCAGCAATCCGAAGGTCTCGGTTTCGATTCCCGGCAAAGCCTATTTTTCTTTGCTCATTTTCAATCAACTTATTGATGAAAGAAAAATGTTAAATAGTACACATCATTTAACTTCAGCTGGTAGCTAATGCAGAACTAATTAAGTTTGGCCACCTACAAGAGATGATTGAAGCAAACAAAGTAGTTTGGCCACCTACAAGAGATGATTAAAGCAAACAAAGTAGTTTGGCCACCTACAAGAGATGATTGAAGCAAACAAAGTAGTTTGGCCACCTACAAGAGATGATGGAAGCAAACAAAGTACACCGCACATCCAGGGACTGGGATTGCACAATCAGCGCCTCTCCCCTGCTCTGTTAATTGTAATGAAACAGTAACATATTTAAGCTAGTATAGTGCATCTAGCAGCAACTTTGTCATGTACATTGTAGGCGGCTATAGTAATCCGCAAATTAATTGTTAGACAAGTAAAATACACCATGCAAATTCTCACAAATTATTACAGGACGAAACAGCACGACACTTTGTTTTGAACTTTAAATATTAAGCTAGAATAGATGTATAATTGAACACTAATCTAATATCTGACGGAATAAAACAAACAATTAATTGGCACTGATAAAAGTCACACAATCAATGTAAAATCAAACTCATAATTCAAAATACTCCTAATATAAATGAGTGTTAGCCTGTTAGGCATACCAGGCTGCAATGAAAAATAATGCTCAACTTCACACTCTAAATCAAATTTCACGGGTGGGGGAGGGGGGGAATAGTAAAGAGCAACGAAGTGTGACGTCACAATTATTCATAGCCATATATAGTAACTAACTGGTTCTAAACAATGTCAGGCAAGCCAAAATTTTGTGACCTAGTGGTTGCTAAGAAGGCAGCCAGCCAGCTCCAACCATCAAGACCCTATGCCCAAAAAATAAATCATTGAAATTGAATAGAACCATTACCAAGTAATATAACAAAGGAATGTGATGTCATAACTTCGGTACTCTTATATTAAAAACAAAATAATAAACAAAAAAATAAACATCATGAATCCATAGTGCAATCACCTTTCGAATATCCGAATGGCACATGGATCTGTAAGTCTGCCGGAAAAAAAAGACACCCTCACACGTCAAAAAGTTCCATTTCACATTAAATTGATGTTCTATGGCCGAGTAAAGGCCCAGTCCCATACTGACGATTTTACATTCGTCGAGAAAATCGCTTAGGTCGTGTTGCATCGTATTACATCGTATCGATTTTTCCCCAAAACCGTTGCGCATCGTGAAGAAAATCGTGAAAGCGGGGCCAAAATCGCTGTCTTCAACTGTTCAAAACAGTCGCCACGCCACAACGATTTTCACCAAAAATCATTGTATATGCTGTTGCATATTCGTGTCAAGTCGTTCCACATCGTTGTAATTCGCTGCGACTCGTATCGCTTCGTTGTGAAGATCGCCGCTTTCCGCTCTACCATATTCCCATAAGTGGCGATTTTTACGATGAACTACAACGAATCAGAACGAATCAACACGAATCAGAACGAACCAATACGAACCGACACGAAACCAACGCGACAAAATGTTTCAATCAGACAACTTTCAGGAATATTATGACTGTGGTAGAACATGATTGTAACAAGCAAAGTATGTCCTGAATGTGGTTGAAATAGTTTGACATATATGCTTATTTCGCTATAAAGCTCGTCTACGCAGTTAACATTCACAATAAATCCACAAACCATTGCTGTTTGAGTTAGAATATTGTTGCGGCATGGCGATAGTTTTGAACCGGTTCAAAACCAGTTCAAAACTATCGTTGTGCTAACACGAGTCACGGCGTTCTTCGCGATGCACAACGGCTCGCGACGTCTTGAGCGATTTTCTCCACGAATGATAATCCGCTGCGAGTCGCCGTAGAAATCGCCACTATGGGACTGCAACTTTTTTTCTACCGTGATGGTTAAAGACAAAAGAAGGACGGAGTGACTCGTCGAACAACGACGAAGAACGAATATTCGTTCCGAGTCGCCGTACAATTCTTCTCAATTCGTTGTTAAACCGTGGCTAAATCAAGTCGATTCGTTCTAGTAAATCGTTGCGAGTCGTTGCGAGTCGCCGTGAAAATCGTCAGTATGGGACTGGGTCTTAATGAGTGAAAATGCAAAGTGATATTTGCTTACTCATTGCACTGACTTTGTACACATTTATACGTATCCAGTAGATAGTTATAAATCTGAACACTTCAATCATAAATATATGTATTTTTATAACTGAAGATAAATTTGGAAAACCAAAAGCTGTTCCATGTTTCTAAATATTGGTAATACAGATACAATGAGGTATGCGAGAACCTCTAGAGTTCAAAGTAAGTTTTGATGATTTTGACAATGCTACTAGATCCCTGAAATGTTTCCTCATGTTAATCACACATTTTTCTTGAGCGTTGGCACTGACTGTGACAAATTGAATACTCTTTTTCTAAAAAATGTACCAAATTCAGGAAAAAAATGTATTTTTCCGGGGCACCTATTTCTAGTTGACAAGTCTGAAGGAAACAACAAAATTAGTACAGCCATGCAACCAGTTTTGCACCTTCCACAGCCCTTCAATAACCTTCACCCAGTCATTCTTCAACCATCCAGTGTCCAAATTATATTAAATCAATAGTGGAAATAGTTCAGTGCTCATTTATATATTGTTTCCAACATAAAATTATCTTCTCTTCAGTCTTTACTTTCAGTTGGAGACTAGTCCACAGCGCCAGCAAATCTTTTAGAACAGATGAGCATAACTAGGGACACTGATTTTCCGCGATCGCGGAAAATCGCGGAAAATCGCGGAATTGACGATTTATTCTTTCTTTTTCGGAGCCCTTTTTCGGAGCCCGTTCCGAAAAAAACGAAACCGGGACCCGATGGTGACAGTCGGGAACCGGTGTGATCGACCGAACCAACTCGGCCTTAATCATTATTCAATGCTCGAAATTAGCATAGGCCCTATGGCCCGGGGCCACCAAAAATTGCTGTCGGGCCAGTAAAAAACTCATATTTCAAAGTTTGGTGGCCCGATTGGGCCAGCAAAAAAAAAAAAAAAAGTTTTGTTTAGTCCTGTCTAGAACATGACAAGAGCTTGCTTTTAAATGTAGCATCAGCAACTTATACCCTTTTCTCACATACAAAATATTGGTTAGTTAAAAAGGTTGCAAGTTAATTGAGCAAGTAACACTGCTGCTAATGAATATTCATACATTCTTGAGCAGCAGTACTCACTTTGTAACCAGTTGTTATAGAAAAAAGTTTCATATTAAAAATATTTAAAAAAAACTATATATCACAATTTTATGTCTTTTATATGTCTTTTGTCTAAGGTGTTCAGACAACACTGCACAGAATTTTGAGGTCAAATTGAATTTTCTCTTTTTCTACCATTTTTGTTTTGTCACCTAGACCCTGACTATGAATGACTGGAAGTGAAATTGTCACTCGTGTGTATTCAATCGCTGTGATTTTTTGATGAAGACAATGAATAAAAAGACATGACACACACACATTTATCCTAATTCATGTTTAATTCATCTTACAATGAAACAAAGGGGAATGAAAAATAAAAAGTATTGCCGGGTACCCTGAAACTATTCATATGGTTATTGTATTCATTTTACTTTTGTTTTTCCTTATTTTTTTCGGGCCAGTAGTTTTTGGTTTCGGGCCACCAAATTTGAAAAAATACTCATTTTACTGGCCCGACCGGGCCACCAGCAAAAAAAGTTAATTTCGAGCATTGCATTATTGAATAAATTTTAAAGATATTTACTCACTGGCCTGTGGTAAGTCCTTCCTGATATCAGGCATTCCCCCCAAATTTTGATGATTTGTGGGTGAAAATCATGATTTTACCCTACTCATTGAATTTTGTATGGAGTTCTATGTAAACGGAATTTGCAGTTTTTCACATGTACAAAGTCTATGGCAAAACGGAATTTCCGTTTTTCAGGCAGGTAAAAACGGAATTCCAGATTTTCTGAAACGGAAAAGGCCTTTTTTTGAAACGGAAAATCAGTGTCCCTACATAACTTGGGGGTGTATTCTGAAAATTGGCTTATCTTTTGTATTATCTTTTGTCATAAGTCCATAAGATAATACACCGCTAAAATTGTCATAAATCGGTATTCTGAAAATTGTGTTAAGGGTATCTTTTCTATCCCTGACCACGGCCATTATTGGTGAGTTAACCAATTAAAATCGTTGTTACAAAATGTTAATGTGCCCCCTCAGCCAATCAAAGTGGGTTAAATTGTGTATGCGTCGCATGTTCTATAAATGCGCGCATCTAACTAGCTTTGCGCACAATTGCGATTTTCAATCAACGTTCAAGAAATTGATGTTTTTTGGTCAAAGAGTATTTTTGTAAGGATTGGATTTTCATCTGGTTAGATTTTCAATGGAATTTTCTCCCCCTCACTCTCATTTTCAAACTGTTTCTCATATACACACACTCACGCAAACAACATGGAGAGCTCTTCAAAATCTCAAATAAATGTCTACAAAATATTTTTAAACAAGATATAACAAAAAGAAAAGACAGCCCCATAGCTGTCTCAGCATATGAGTAAAATTTATCATAAATTTATGATGAGATAAAAGAAAAGAGAGTTTTCCGCAGGATTATGTATATTTTTGACCAAATAAGACATATCTGCTTGCGCAAACGCGCTTATCAATTGCGTGGCAAGACGCGCCAGCTGATAGAGGTTAACAAACTTTCAGAGATTCTACAAAAGTAATGAGAGTTTTCAGAATACGTATTTTGTCATAAGCCTAAGATAATACAGTTTTAGAGAAAAGACAATTTTCAGAATACACCCCTTGGCATTCTCTTCCAAAGCATGCCAACGACTTGGCATGCATGAATAAAAGAACCAATGCCCTATACAAATTTCACAAAGCATCAGTTCTTTTTTAACATTTCACAAATCAGATGATTAACTATCTTGATGGTGTAATTGAACAGCTCCAACTGGAACAACACTCAATGTGGCTAGTAATATCACAACAACAACAACAACACTCAATGTGACTAAAATAAAACAGAAACTTAATACAAAACTTACATTAATTTGTAAACAGTTAAGTTTGCCTAATAGTAGGGATGTTAGACGCACGCATTATAATCCTGAAATCGGAGAGATATGTGCAGTACAGTCATAAGGTTCAGAAATACACGATCTTTAAAAAAATCATTAAAAATCAATCTCAGCATGAATGAGCAAATTGAATAAGTATTACCGTAGTTTAGATTTATATTCCAATGTTGAGACCATTTTCTTCACAAGTAGAATCGTAGAAATTATCAAAATAGCGCAGTAAAGATGAGCTAAAATGCGGTCATTGAACCATCGGGTGTGTTTGACGCGTATCGTAGCGGCATGGCACCGCTCTCGGGCTGCTCTTGGGAAAACTTGCAATGTTTACATCGAAATCTGAAAGTGATCCTGGGGCCTGATCATGCCGAAACTTCGGTATGCCATTCATAAATATACAGGCTAAATCAATGCGCGTTCCGTTACTTTCTTACCCCTCAACTTCATGTAGCCTTGCGCAATGAAAAAAAGTTTGTTATCTTAGCGATTTTTTTCATAAGAAAATTAACTTTTTTGTGTTAGCGGATACTTGGAGATTGATTATCAATATGTTATCTATCTCTGAACCAAAAATGAAGAGATAAATCGTCCAGGATCATGTAAAGATAATCGTGAATTTCCGATGAAAAAAATCAAGATCTGATTCCCTGACTCAGCGGGAACTCAGCCCTCCGCGCGCGGGGACTCAGCCCTCCACGCTGTGCGATAACCGAGCGGACGAACTAAAGTTTTTCCAGCCAGAAACCACTTTTACTTCATAAAAATGTATTTTTTCTCTGTAAAAGGTGTTTGACGTAAATTTTCATGATTTATCACTCCATTATTAAGTTCATAATCAATGTTTTTGACAGAAAGCGACGTGAATATTTTGATTTTGCGTGCTCTGAAATCACGGGGAGTAAGAACAAACGAAGAAAGATCGTGATGTCACCGTCTTGCACATAGGCCACGTGCGTTGCGAGCGGGGAATTTCCTTATGGAAAATATGTGAAAATTCGGGGAATTGGCTCTTACGATTGGCGAATACACTCCCTCGTATTTTGATTGAAATTCATCTCGTGGAGAAATATGAAGAAAAAAATAGATTTGATGGGGATATTGCATCAAAAGGGAGCAACATAGCGATGATATCGCTATTGCAAATGTAAGAATGATATTCTGGTCATATCATTCAAGATCTAAGATAAATCCTGGACACTTTAGATACTTATTTTGTTGGACTTTGAAGGGTTTTGTGGTGAATAATTTCTGATAGTTTTTGAAGAATTTTGTAGTCAATGATTTCTCCTTTTAAACAGTTCTTTTTCACTATTTTAAATCAATCAGACATTAACATCATGTACTATAACCTCCAAATATGATTCCTGAAGACTTAATATACTTAACTTGATACTTATCTTTGATGGAACTTTGTAGGATTTTGAAGTGAATAATATTTGTTTTTCTTTGTTTTTCTTTGTTTTTCTTTGTTTTTCTTTGTTTTTCTTTGTTTTTCTTTGTTTTTTATTGTTTGTTACCATGGCAACAGGACACTTGATGAAATTAGTTGTATCAAAATATTTGTTTGCCATTATTCCGGGATGCGAGGTGCTTAATTATACTATATTGTGATGAAAAAGGTGATATTTCATTTATTTTCTTTTATTTTCTTTGTTTTTGTTTCCATGGCAACGCTATTGATAATTTTAAGTTTGTATGAATTTTTTTTTTGGAATTGAAGAAGAATCAACTAAGGATGTCATATTTCAATTTTCAACTGAAAACAAGAATTATTTTTGGAGATATGGCACATCAAACTTAATTTGAAATTGTATACTGTATACTCTTCTCAAGACTTTTTTAACCCCCGGTGCCAATCCATGCTTCTACAGTGAAACCCTATACAAAATGTTCAGGAAACACCCCCCAAAAAAAAAATTTTTTAAATCATATCTCGAGAACCGATTAATGTAAATACTTCATTTTTTTGGCATCTTGAATGATAAATTCTGTTCTTCACAAAGACTGCAAAATTGTCCTAATATAATGCATTTGAATTTTCAGCCTAACATCCCTACTAATAGATGGATTGTAATAAATTAAAATATCATGACAAGGTCATGGAATATTTTCAACATCACACTCAGTGTCTCACTCTCAGTCATACATTCAAACAGTTTCAATGTCAGACAATGTTGATCACTTAATTAGTATTAATTGAATCACAAAAAAGACGACACAATGCACAAGTCACCAAGTTCAGACAGAACAATTTGCAACTTAATAACGCATTGACAATGACTATACTGTACAACTACATTCTTTAACATAGTATGCATTTATTGGCATACATGTATGCAATGTAGTAATAATTTTTTTTTAAGTTAATATTTCTTGATAGTGATATAGGGCCATTCTTGGTCACGTGTGTGACCCAAAACATGACAAATTTTGAAATGGGATGCTTATATTTCAGTAAGTATGAGACTATAATGATTTTTACTTCATATGTGACTTGAATATGTTGTAGTCTTTCAAACTTAACACAAAAGATTTTATAAGGATTACGTAACTCAATGTCAGAGGTCAAATGGCATGGGTCACGTGTGTGACTTCGCACGGAGCGCTTTTTTCATAACTAAATTTCATTTGGAAAATTCTTTAAAATATGAATAGCTATAATGTTCATCTTATTACCAGAGAAGTACTATACATTTGTAAGTACAAGAGTAGCAATGAATGAGAATTATATCAAACCGTTGTTTTTTATAGTACTTAATTATGTGGCAACGTCTGGTCACGTGTGTGACATTTTGGGGTGGTCACGTGTGTGACATGTACAATATGAATGGAAAAATGGGAATTTTATAATATCGGGTTTAGAAAAGAATGAAAGGTTGAATTTTTACAAAGTTGGTATCACCCTGTACAGGAAAGTGAGAAGAATGAGCTTGCTAATTATCCTTTTGATATCTTGATTATTTTCTGAATTATGATTACTAGAAAAATATTGAAATATGTAAATTTATGCAAATGAGTAAAAAAGTTTCATTTTAAACTTCAAATCATGTATTTCATGAAACTTTACACATGGATCATTCCAAAAATGGAACAAAACTACAGACAAATAAAACTTCAATTTTTCCGAAAAAGTTTCACTTTTCAAAGAATGGCCCTATAGCTTTCCATGTTTTAATTCGTTCAAATCAAATTGCATGCATTGCATTGCGCTCATCAAACTGCACTTACATAGATTGCAGTACCTGGGACTACATAACGAAAACGTGAATCCCAAAACAAACCTCAAAACGTTGCCCAAACCAGATGTATTTCAACATAAAACAGACAACAGCGAGGATAAGAATATGCTTTGAGGATATGTTCGTGCTAACAAAACATTATTACTCCATGTAATCATAAATTGATGTGAAAACAATAGATTTACCTCTATCTTGTGATCCCCGCGACATTTTCGATTCTTGCCTTGCGTGTTGTTCTTGTTGTTGCTGTTGTTGTTAGTATACTATTGAATGTGTGTGCACGTACATACTACGCGGTACGTATAGAAGATCACAGAAGGAGGATGGGCCAAAGAGACCTCAGCCGACCCTTTTGCGGCTCTGCCCAACCTATAATATACGCTCTAAAAAAATAAAAACCCACCTGTATCCTAAGTTATGTTAATATTACATGTATATTGAAGTATGTTTTTATTCACACGTATTTACTTAGTTGGCCTCTCTATTGTATGATGTGTAGGTTTGTAATGTGCCCCTCCCCCAGGACTACCAGGACTCAACGAGTGGTTGTTGATGGAGAGGCTTCAACGTCGGTTCGTGTCACATCAGGAGTGCCTCAGGGCACAGTTCTAGGTCCTCTGATGTTCCTCTTATTCATAAATGACATTGGTGACGAGGTCGATTCTACCATCAAATTATTTGCGGACGATTGCCTTTTGATGCGGAGAATAACATCTGTAGATGACACGGTAAAACTTCAATCAGATATGGACAGACTTTTGGAGTGGGCTGATCGTTGGCAAATGCAATTCAACGCCAAGAAATGCTACTCAATGCGAATTCACAGAAAGAGGCATCCCATTATGCACACTTATACTATGAGGGGAGATGATCTTCTAGGTGTGGCCAGCAAAGCATATCTTGGTATCGAGCTACATGAGCGTCTAAGCTGGAAATCTCATGTAGATGCGGTCACAAACAAGGCCTCGAGGACCCTTGGATTCATTCGGAGAAATCTTGGAAGACAATGTCCAACAGAAGTGAAAAAACTGGCATACATCTCTCTCGTACGGTCCCAGCTAGAGTATGCTTCGGTAGTATGGGACCCCAACAAGCAGAACCAGATAGACCAACTAGAGAAGATCCAAAGACGTGCACTTCGTTTCATTTGTGGAAACTACCAGCGTGATGCCAGTGTAACATCCATGCGAGAACAACTTAATCTCCAAACTCTTGAAGAAAGAAGAAAACGGGCACGATTGTCAATGTTCTACAAGATAGCAAATAACAACATTGCGATTCCAATACCGGATTACATCAAACCGAGGGAGCGAACTACAAGGAGGAGTCAACAACAACGATATATGAGACTAGGCTCTTCAAAGGACACTTACAAATTTAGTTATTTCCCCAGGACACTAAAGGACTGGGACGAGCTACCTCAGAACATCGTCGAACTGCCTTCTTTGGAGCAGTTCAAGGTGGCTCTTGAAACAATTTAGTTCCCTTTACAGGAACTGTACCGCATAGAGCTGTATATAACAACTCTATGCTTTTCCCTCATCTAGATGCTGAACAGGCGTTGATGAGTATTACCATAGAACTAGAACTAGAACTAGAACTAGAACTAGAACTAGAACTAGAACTCCCCTTTGCGCCCAGTTTGGAAGATTGGAAGCAAAAAATAATGCAAAATATTATGTAGACCGAAAAACAACATCAGGATGCGCCGACAACAGGTGGTGTGCCGCTTTTGGAGTGTCCGTGGCATGGGGCATTGTGGATTTTAGTTGTTCAAATAAAAGCCCCACAGTCAGCTACCGGTTAACAAAATACAAAGACTACCTCCCAATTTAACAACAATAAATTCTTTATGCTCATTCAAAAAGCAACTCAAAATTCTCAGCTTTTCTGACGAAATTCAATTTGTTTTCTCTTAAGCTGATTTTATATATTTAATGTGCAATATTCTATTTCTTGTTAGTTTTAATGTATTTGATACTCTTACTTTTTTAGATAGATAGATTTGTTTTTTTCTTTTTCTTTTTTTTATACTTACATGTAACTTGCTTTATTCGTAATTTCACTCTATATTTTTGTTGTTTGTATATAGTTTTTTTTTCTGTTTTTTTGTTTTTTTGTACAGAACTCTGTTTTTATATGTAACTTATATCTTATTCATGTTTTACCCATGTCATGATTGTATGTTTTTACTGTATACAGGGCCCCTTGGTAGAGCAGTACTCGATACTGAAAGGGCTACCCTGTTTAAATAAATCGGAAATAAATAAATAAATAAACAAGCAAAAAACAATCAACATAATGTAATAGAAGAAATTTGCTATAAATAAACATATAAGTAGACTATTCATGGGCGTATATACATATATAGGGTCATATTTTGTCTAGGGTGTGCTGAGGTCGTTTGTCCGAATACCATCTTCCCAATTTTCACCTCATAAGCAACAACAACAAAAAAGGGTCATCATAATTTGTTCGTCCGAAAGTTATATAATTTGTAATATGATTTTATCCGAATATGACATGATTTTGCCCAAATATAACATGCTTTTGCCCAAATATGATATTACTCATTATAGAAGAAATTTCCACCACTGTACACCGCATGTCAAGGAAAAGCTGTACATGACATTAGTGAGACCTCATCTAGAATATGCTTCTGCTTCATGGGACCCATACACACAGAAGAACATAAATAGCATAGAAAGAGTGCAAAATAGGGCAGCAAGATTTGTGTCCAACACATACGGGGAAAATACAAGCATCACTGCCATTCTTAAAGAGCTTAAGTGGACTGCGCTTCAAGACAGAAGGAAATGTCATCGCCTAACCTGCTTTCAAAAGATGCTGAACGGAAACCTGGACATCAAACATGAGGACTTCATTCAACCCAAAATAGACAGAAACCGAAGGGGCCATTCTCTACAGTATCAACAGCAACACACAAACTCTGAGGCGTTCGCAAATTCATTTTTCGTCCGTACAACCACTGAATGGAATAAGCTACTTCAATCTACAGTAAACCAGCCCTCACTTCATACATTCCAGAATGCGCTTGCTAAGGACCCTTCTGTCCTTAGGGGCTAACCACTCTCTCGGACCCACCTCCAGTTAAAACTCCTATGGAGTGTTTTGGAGGAATAAACTACCAAGTACCAAGTATTAGTTTACCCGAATACGATTTTGCTCGAATGACATGGATTTGCCCGAATACGATATGATGTTGCCTAAATATGTCATGCTCTTTGCCCGAATACGATATGATGTTGCCTAAATATGTCATGCTTTTGCCCGAATATGATATGAATTTGTCCGAATACCATATGAGTTTGCCTGAATATGACATGATTTTGCCCGAATGTTTGGTGCTGTTTGCCCGAATGTGGCCGCTTTCAAAACTCCAGGGGGTTGTAGCCCCCAACCCCCACCTCCTACGCCTATGGCTATATTATAAATTGATACTATTCTAGAGAATTCGGGTAAATGATTCATTACCACCCAAATCCAACTGGTTATTGTACTCGTGTCAACCCTTTGTCATTGAGCCTCTTTTAATCAAAGCGAGTGTTATTTCATTCAATACAATAATAAGTAAGAGATAGATAGACCTAAGGGTTACTGACGGTAATGCGCCGCGATAAGTTAAGCGAGTTGCTGCACATTAGTAGCCATGGTAACCAACTTCAACAACCTTTTTTTTAACCCATCGTCTATTAATTTTAACACATGCAGTGGACTATGTGTCAACTCTATGGAAAGGATATACTTTAGGATGGAACGGGTTAAGTATGATGACAATGTCATGCCATTGACGAACATAATCGTGACATCGTGGTCATGATATAAATAATACACTATAGCGGATATGTGAGGATGCTTGCATGGTGGGGGCTGAACCCCCCACTCTCCCCCCCCCCCCCCCCCCCCTCTCCTTTCCCCAACCCAAACAACAACAATAACACCAAACGGAAATACAGTTATATGGTATACCGAATACAATACATTGATACAAAGTCCAACAAACCCTATTACTGCACATGGGAGGGGGTATTCCCCGACCCCCGACCCCACCCGCAGCTCTGTCGATTAGCTCCCTCCACGCGCCAACACCTAAAAGTTTTTGCTCATTAAGCCATCGTGATTTTATTCACGAGGAAGTAAAAGCCAAATTAGATATACTACGTGCAATTCCGGTGTTAAACATTAGTCAACAACATACTCATTGAACCTATATAACTTTCAAGGATTTCGTTCTATCCGTCACGATCGATAGTAATTTCTTGCGACACAATGCGAGATTTGTACCAATCAAGAACTTAAAATACATTTTTGAAGGCAGAATCTCAAATACAGTAGTCGGGATCTCCACTCCATCGTCAAGTTTCATTAATCATTGTACTTTCTCATCATGCGATCTTGGAATATTGGAAAGCAGTTTCCAGATGCCATTTGGTGAGTTTTGTATACCTGCATACAATAGTCACGGTCGTAGTACTGTAGTACTTGAACAATATAATCTCATGCATGTGGTCATGTTGAACAATTAAAGCGAGTTAGGAACATTGTCCAAATCCGATTAAACTTAATTAAAACTATAGTGATTTTCTCATATTTTGTTGTTTTAGTATAACCAATATAAACATGGAACCGATTTTAGTATAACCAATATAAACATGGAACCGATTTTAGTATAACCAATATAAACATGGAACCAGTTTTAGTTTTTCGAATTTCCCTTTATCTTCTGCCTATGATACTTACTATTCATCTAACACGTATAGCATGTGTATTGTTTGTATTTTTAGAAGAAACAAGATCAGAAAATCGTGGAGGTGTTGTGGCACGATCGGATAGGCGCTTGACTCCAAAGCAAGGGAGTCGAGTTCGCAGCCTATCGAAGCCCCAGTACAGCACTGTAATACACTGTAATACACTGTAAACTATTATCTTGTATAATTATCTTTCACACTAACATCAAAATTTAAAAAAAAATGTTCAAAACAGATATTTCATTATTTTTGTTTACGAAATTATAATGCAAATTAGCACATGTACGATATATTTATGCGTTGTATTATATTCTATTGAATAAATGTTTTGTATTTATATAATGTTTCACCTCTTTTGCTGAAAGTTGCTAAATGAATTTAAAATAATTAAATGATTGTGTCATTGTATTGGTACCGGAAGTGAGGAAGAAATATATGACTGCCCCAAAACATTCCAATGACTTGGATACGTCACTGTTTGTATTATATAAAGTTTTAAACTAATATCACTGTTACTTTCAACAAGATTTCCAATTTACTCTATTATACAAAATTACACTTTATTCCGTAGTATCAACATGACAACGCGATGCCTGTATTATGGTGATATAAGTAACGAGTCTTTTTATTTAGTTGAAATTGTGATCTTTTTGAATGAATTATGAATTAATGTTAGCAGCGGAAATTAATGTATCAGATAAATAGACAGACCGCTAAATATCCAATTATCTAAATTGAGGAGTTAGCCTCTGTTTTTATTCCATTTCATTTTTCACACGATACAAAGCAGACCGCCGCAGTTCGGGTAATTATGGTAATGGCTGCCTTATCGCAAGGGTACAACCGTGGACTTATAATTATCATTGTATACAAATGTGTGGGTAAAACTGGCATGATCAATTGAATGAAAAATGTGTTAATTGTTTTTATATCATTTCCAAAGGCTTGTGCGTACAAACGTGTACAGTACAGCACTTTATCCACATTGCTGCCCATGCACCAGGGTGCAATAATGGGTTCTTGACATGAACAAAAGCATGAGTGCACTGTAAAGTAGCACCATGCAGGAATGCTCCCCAGGGAGTGGACATTGTGTACAAAAAAGTGCTAGATTATTGCGGGGCTGCATGGTATCCAATGGCCAAGTTAAAAATAATGTCAGGTGCAGGTCCCTCTGGGAGATCAGTGCAAAAAGCAATGAAGAAGCTAACTGGAAAAATAAAACTCTTTACAGACAGACAGAAGTGACTTGAGTTGACCATGACCAAGGCACTGAAGGTTAATTAGAAAAATGTTCAAATGTTCAAAATGTTTAATATAATGATCAACAAGCGTCATCACCATCGTCTGACTGCCACCACCACGCCCACAGCTTCATTTCCAACATAATCAGTGGCGTACGTAGCCAGGTCGAACAGATTGGGGCACATTTTACATGTATTTCTTTAATTTTCAATTTCCCTTACGACTGTCAACCGATTGGGGACACGTGCTCCCTCCCCGTGCCCCCCCCCCCCCCCCCCCCTCAGCTATATTACTGAACATGCTAATCATGTTAAGTTTAAACAAATAGCTCCGGGGGTAGGTGTCCAATTAATTTGACAAAAACAAATTATTGTGTTTTTATTTTTTTGCTCAGATTATATACGTCGTCGTATCGACTTAATCCAGAATGAACTCATCCAACGTGTCAGCCTTAGACATGATGGAGTCGGAGTGGACATGGGCCCCTGTCCCGTGGAAGTGGTGGAACATGTTCCAACTCACCTTCGCCATCCTCGGCATCGTCGGAAACCTTCTCGTGATCGTCGTCATCGTGCGCAGAGGTCGCACTCACTTCTCGTCCGACGTGCTGATCGCCAGTCTGGCTTTCGCTGACCTCTCGGCCTCTGTGTGGATGATCCCCCATCGGGAAGCGGCGAACCTCCCGCCAGACGTCGCGGGCAACTTATACTGTCGAGTCATCTACTCCAATGTCTTCATGTGGATCAGTGTTGTAGCATCTGTGTTCATTCTGACTGTGATATCCGTCGAGAGGCTTCTGGCTGTCAAGTATCCGTTTAGATTTAAGCACTGGTTCACTACCAGGCGGTGTCTTGTCATCGTAGGGTTGACCTGGCTTGGCGCCTCCGCCATAAACGTCTACACCATGATGATATCGCAATATGATAGCTCGTCACGCAGTTGCGTCACTATTATCTTCCCAACTAAGATAAACTCAACAATAGCAGTGGTTCTTTTCCTCCTCAAATACCTTTTTCCAATTGCTATCATGATTAGCTGCCACATCGCCATCATCCGGTCACTTCGCAAGCAAACCCGAAGCTTCCAGCGGATGCGGGGGGATGCCGTCCCTCCGGTGGTCCTGAAGCTCTTGCGAACAACGCGAGACATGACGCGCACCGTTCTTACCGTGGTCGTCGTCTTCATCGTCTGCTGGACTCCTGATCAAATCTGCTTCTTCTTATTCAACCTCAACGTCTACAGAACGTATTTATATTCCAACATCTATCGCGTTTTCGTCTGCATCGCTTTTATCAACTCGTGTATCAACCCTTTTATTTACTCCGTCAAAAATGCCAAATTTCGCAGAGCTCTTGTAGAACTTTTCCGCCGCGATAATGCACGGAACCAAAAATTGTCGATTATTTTTCTGCGCCGACAAGGTAACTTTAGCATGCCAAAGCCAAGGACTTAACTTTTGTACCTGTTGAAACAGAAACAAAGTTATATAAATTATTGTTATAATTATTATTATTATAGTGTGTCTCAATTGCAGGCTCCAAATATTAAGTTGTATCATTATTAAGACCTCTCACAAACTTGAATCGAAGGGGTCCATTGTATGTTGCCTCACCGGTTGGGCTATTCACAAAGCCTATCTCGGAGTGAACGGGAAAGGAAATAATGAAGCTACCACTTCTAAACTCACAATCAGTCATAAGCGTACCCAGGATTGTTTGTCGCGTAAGCAGGGGGGGGGGGGGGGGGGGGGTCCGTCGCCAACAAATTTCGAGGCCGAGAAAGAGACCATTGGTTAAGTAGTGTCCTCGGGGGGGGGGGGGGGCGAGACCATTGGTTATGATGGTCGAGACCGATAAAAAAATGGACTCGAGACCCGTTAAAAATGGTAAAGGGGATGTTTGAACACACCCTTTGGCCCCAATACAGTAATTTTTTCGTAAAAGGGGGTGTTTAACCCCCCAAACACCCCCTGGCCTGGGTACGCCTAAGCGATCATTATAATATAATTGCTTAATTTGTCATCATTTATCAATAACTATTGATTGCTGTTTGTGAATTGTTGGTTAGTAATTATAATCTGTCATCTTTGATAATATGTAAATTGTTTCCCCTTTTGTAATTCTTGTATTATTTTGTTCACGGCCCTGCTGAAAAACAGTTTCTAGCTGAAAGCAGGCATTTTTACCAATTGTAAATACCGTGATGAAATAAAAACAAACAAACAAACAAAATCATATCAAGTTTACACTTTACACATTATTAGCATGAAAGTTCATTGGCATGTATTGCATAATATAATTATATTGCATATCTGCATACGCATTTCATAACAATATGTCAACCGACAATTGGAGACAATATTTTGGAGGGAATTATTTGTATCGTGATGCGACAGTTTAAAATGGTTATTCTTTAAAAATGTTAGAGTGTAGTATACCCATAGCTTATACAGAATCGGTTAACGAATTGATATAATATTAAAATATCATTCGAATAATGTGATTAATATATACAATATATTGTAATAGATTAAACACACACATTTTACCGAAAACATATGGGATATATAATCCATGACTTACGAGGCATAATAATATTCATTTAAATCTATAAGTGTACCCAATTCAGCATTGACAATTAGTAGAATGAAATAGTTAATGGTGAAATATCCCATCCATTTTTAATCAATGGCCATTCAATTTCGTAAATTGTTAATTTTAATTTCGTCTCAAATCTTCCTCGTCATCCCAATGTTATGTTAATTTTCGTCCTTTCGCATTCATTTTCGTAATTGGTCATGCATTTTCGTTTTTTTCGCGAACAATTTCGTCAATGTGCGTATATGGTTTCGACAAAGCCAGGTTTAATTTCATCCTACCATAGCACACAACGATTGATTTCTAAATGGACCACTACTAGTCCATATTTCTTTTTCTTCATATTGCCTAAATTGATTATGATCTGTATTAATTTGATTTTATGATGGCATTCTGCATTATTTATATTTGTTATCATGAAATGCTTTATCAAAAGAAAACAACATACAAGTGTGTGTATTTGAAGAGCTTTCTTTTCAACTTTCCAGGAAAACAGGTTTCTTTGCCCAAATTTGTACACGTTCCTATGGGAATATGAAAATTGAACTTTCTATATTTTGATTTTGAGCGAGTAATTTGTCGTAAAATGTGGATTTCTAGATAACTAAATTTATATGGAAAGTGGATTTAGCGCCTTTTGGAACTGAGCTGTTCATTTGTTATAGTTGTGCATTAGCATGATTAGGAATGGGTATTGTTAGAGTTAGACCACCTCACTGTCTGTATTTAAAGAGCTTAGTTCCAAGAGGCGCAAAATCCACTTTCCATAAATAAAAAAAATGACTTGGCGATATAATTACATTAATGAGCTACGTAGCTAGAAATCCTAATTTTATGACAAATAACACAATCAAAATCAAAATATGGATCGTTTCATTTTCATAATCCAAAAATTGGACAAGGAAACCTGCTTTTCTTCAAACTTGAACAAGTGGATTTAGCGCCTTTTCGAATAAAGCTCTTCATTTATTCATTTGTAAATATATATCCATGCATATACATAGAGTCAAACCTGCAACTATCGTTCAATGTAATGATCCATTTCGTAATTTCAAAACCAATTTCACTCTAAGTTTATTCGAATTCGTCGCGTTCTCATAATCTTATGCTAATATATATAGGTTACATATTAAGTATAATTGGTACTTTTATTCTATAAACATGTTTGTTTATCTGGGTTTTCACTTGTCTGCGTGCATAAGAATGGCAATCGAACCTACAGTAATGTATCTGAATAATCTGCCTATTTTGTGATGCTGATTGGTTCAATAGCTGCTCATTCAATAAACATAATGTATCGTCTTTATAAACTGCTTGAGCTGATTAAAGGGATCTAGTAACTTTGTTGACATGTCCAAAAAGTGATGCATGGTTGATACAATGTATATTGTTGTTATGTGATATGTCCACAGGGTATTGTGTGGAAATTTACATTTTAAAAGTTAAATGGACGTTATATTACCGAGTAATGAGCAAAAATGCAACGTGATGTTCACTAACTCATTGCATTGATTTTGTACACGGTTTCGACGATCCAGTGGATAATTTACAACTGAACACTTCAATCGCAAATATCTTTTTAACGAAAGGGAAATTCGAAAAACCGAAACCTGTCCCATGCTTTTTTTGATAATACGAACACAACAATTCTGATAGAACCGCTAGAATTCCAACTGGATTTTGAGGATTTGGACAATGTTACTAAGTCCCTTTAATGCATTGTGTTATTTGCATTTGCAAACAAACTGATTGGTTATCATTGTGTCTTTATAGATATGAAATAAATTAACAACACATACGGCTTTGTATTTTGTCTATTAAAGTATAGTCAAACTTAGATTTCACAACTATGTTTAATTACATTAATAAGTCTTTATAACAATACCGAAGAATGAGGCTAAACATAAGCACATAAAACAACACAAAATATAGCATATTTTCAATGCATGAGACGAATTAGATGGACATTGTAGAACTCGTTATAATGACACAATCGATCATTTAAATTGATGCTATAGATGATGTGGTTGGACAAAATTGAATCTGTTTTTGACGAAATCGTACGAATATTAACGAAATCGATCGGGAAAAAACGAAAATTAATGACTATTGAAGAAAAGGAAGTCAAAAAGACGAAATCGATCATGAAAAGGGGCATAGGATAAGGTTTCGAGACGAATTTGAAGTTTAACAATTTGATGACGTGATTGACCAAAGTTTGAAAATGGATGGGCAATCCTACATTTTTTCAAATAAATGTCCATGAACTGATGAATGATCTTTTGTTATTCTTGTGTTGTATATTAAAATTCCTCAATAAATATGTGACGTTTATGTTACTTTGTCTTATTATATATGTACATATATTTTTGTATTAATTTGTTTGATTGTTAGAATTGACGGACCAGGTTTATAAACTTGCATTAGTATAGTGTATAAGTTAGGTACCTGCAGATGAGATTAATTCCCATGGATAAGTTTACAACAATAAAATATGTTAGACGAATTCCTATACCGGACACAATCTGTCATATATCTAATTTTTGTATAAGAACAATTTTTGTAAACAATATTTGTGTTGACCATAAAGTCACACGGAAGTTGTAGAATTATTCGACGAACAAATGTGTGCTGATATTTTGTTACTTTGTTTTTGTTTTTGCTTTCAGACTCTACGGTAAGGACATTTCAATACCTCATATATTCACATAATTTTTAAAAAAAAGTATTATTGTAAAGTATTATTCGACTTGTTTATGAATTACGATTTAATTGCTTTATTATTATTCGAGGGGTCCACAATCTACAAGCATTGCTTTTCTGTGGATCCCTCCATTTCCAAACATATTATTTATTGTATATGATTCTAGTTTTCATTGTACATCTGTTTAATTTTACATAATGTAACCTTTGTTTTGTTTTGTACAATGCTATGTATATTCATTTTTGTTGGAAATGAAATAAAATAAACTGAAACTGAACTGATAATTGTTGTCTACTTCACATTTCATCTGCTAGCACACTCTAAATGTATAGAGATTGGATTAGGATATAGACAGTGGAGAATTAAGCGTGCATTGGACAGAATATGAGACAGAATGATTTAGGGGGTACGCAAATTAGAGGGGCGCACTCTATGTAGGTATATATATTTCTGTATTTTGTCCTTAATTTCCCCCTAACGTTTAAATTGTTTTTGGGCCCGTTGCAGAAAGAGATACAATCGATTGTAAGTTACAAATATAAATTGTAAGTCAGAAAATTCGCGCGTTTCAACCAATCAGATTTTCGCATTTGGAACACTAATTGATCTGACTATATACTGTAAATTGTAACTTACAATCGATTGTATCTCTTTCTGCGACGGGGCCCTTGTCAAAGTATTGGAAGTATGCAGCGCCCCTCCCCTGTAGCTACGCCACTATAGATTAGGGATTATAATTTGGGTTAGGGATTAGTATTTGGGTTATGGTTATGATTATGGTTTAGGGTCAAGTTTAAGTTTGGGAAAATGGAAGTTCCAGTCACCGCGTATAATATTAGACCAGCAAATCTTGATTTGATTTGATTTGAATTTATTTACATATTTCACAAAATATTATTTTCTTGAACAAGTAAATGAACAAGCAAGCAATAATGTTCATAACATGAGATACACAGAACCATAATACACAATATAAATTACATAAGCAAGCAATGAACAAGTCCTGTAACATAATGTGAAATACGGGGGAACCAAAAAGAAACAAAGCTTGTAAAACAGTTGATTATTTTGACCAATTAGACAAACTGAAAATTGTAATAATAATAATATGAACATTTATATAGTGCAGCTATATACTAATTATTTTGCAATAATGTTCATAACATGAGATACACAGAACCACAATACACAATATAAATTACATAAGCAAGCAATGAACAAGTCCTGTAACATAATGTGAAATACGGGGGAACCACAAAGAAACAAAGCTTGTAAAACAGTTGATTATTTTGACCAATTAGACAAACTGAAAATTGTAATAATAATAATATGAACATTTATATAGTGCAGCTATATACTAATACTCTACTGCGCTTTAAATTATTACTTATTACCAACGGTCATCAGGTACAGTTCCAACCCACACAATGATATTGCGTACTTTCTCAACTCCCCGGGGAGCATATACTAGCCATGCTGTCAATTACGGCGCAAAGACTAATGATCACCCGACCATGGTACCCATTTATACACCTGGGTATAGAGAGCAGCAATTGTGGAGTTAATTTTCTTGCTGAAACCAGGATATACGGAGTGGGCTGCATGGTTCGAACTCGGGATCTAGCATAAAGATAGAGCCTTATTTTCCCTGGCATGTATATAATTAACCTGATGACCCCAGCACCATGAGTCCAAATTCAACAACGATGTCCTTCCTGTTGCCGAACAATTAATATAATCCACCTGATGTGTATCAAAGGGACCAAGTGACTTTATTGACATGTGCAAAGACTGACGATGGGTTGATACAAATGTGTATTGTTGTGATCTGATAACTAGTATGTCCACTGAGTGATATGTACAAAAGTCATGGTAAATGAGTAATGAGCGAAAATGCAAAGAGATACTCACCAACCCATTGAACTGACTTTGTTCACATTTATAAGTATCCACTAGATAGTTATGAATCTGAAAACTTTAATCATACAATTATATTTATAACGAAAAAGAAATTCAGAAAACAGAAACCTGTTCCATGCTTCTATTGGAAATACAAATACGATGGGGTACACAAGTTCCATGTAAATTTTGTAGATTTTGACAATGTTAGTAGATCCCTTTCAAAATACACTTCGCTTTTAAAATCCTGCTCTAGAAAAAGTACTCCTCTAAATAATTGCATAATCACTGTATGCCAAATATGAATTATATACATACAAATCTATTTCGCACAGTTCCTGAAAGATGTCATGAAACATTATTTCGAATTAATTAATTTCATCTATTTTAATATCCTCTTGATATTTTGACTATATAACAAAGATTTGTATGAATTAAGTTGCATTAATGTTTGAATAAAATCCGTGGAACGTTCCCTGAGTCATAGAAGAATTAGGTTTTTAACAAACATACTTTAAAGCGATTTTATGACCAACATCATACATGATAATGATAATTATTGTCCATTTCTATATAGCGCTTTA
The DNA here is from genome assembly GCA_037951105.1 of Echinarachnius parma. Lineage (NCBI taxonomy): Eukaryota > Metazoa > Echinodermata > Echinoidea > Clypeasteroida > Echinarachniidae > Echinarachnius > Echinarachnius parma. The sequence continues at coordinate 228,987 of JBAMJV010001238.1, read as the reverse complement.
TCACCGAAGTCTCAAAGCGCATACAGACTTCATGGACATTTCAAGGGCCTTGTATAACACATTGTCCAAACCCTTAACATAATAATAATAAGCGCATAGGGACATGCAATTGTTCTTATGTGTTATGCGCTATATAAAAGTGTTTCATCATTATTATTATTATTATTAACATATCACACATCAAATTCTTATTAAACATAATTCCATTTTCTCTGCGTTTGAAAAGACACGATAGTACAACGATAGTACGGTAAAAACACAAAAGGGGCGGTGGGAGCAGCATGTTGTTTTTTTTACAAACATTATATTGTTATTCCTGCTTCAAAATAATTAACTACTATTTTATTCAAAGTGTCCTTTATACAATGCATGCACATGTACTATATCTGGCCCTGTATCTCCTTGTTGTCATTATAATTATTATTCAAAAATGCTGGTACATGGTTTGTATATAATATAGTATATGAATAGCATAATGCTGGTACATGGCTTGTATATATAGTATATGAATAGCATAATTCAAAAAGGAGCTAAGTCCAGATTTTCAACATTGGAGAAAAGCAGGTTTCTTGGTCCAACTTTGTACAAATGCCTATGGGAATATGACAATGTAACGTTCCTTATCTTGATTTTGATCGTGTGATTTGTCCTAAAATATTGAGTTCTAGATAGCTACATTATTACAGGTTATTAATGTACTGATATTGTTAACTCAATTTTTAAACCTCTTGAAACTATGAGACCAATGGCGACCAATAGTCTGGCTAACTAGGGGGGGGGGGGGGGGGCATGTGAGTTATTGGGGGCACACTCTTTGTATTTACTTGTTTTCAAACAATTGTTACCCTTTAATGTTTTTCATTGCTTTAACCAAATTATAAGGGGCACTTGCCCCCGTGCCACCCCCATCCCTCCCCCGTAGCTACGCAACTGTGTGAGACAAGGCCAAATTACATAATACAATGCCAAATTACATTCAAATCAATCCCAAGTCGAAATTCCCATAGAAACCCATAGAATTCTATGGGTTTATATGGGTTTCTATGGGACCAACAGAAACCCAGAAAATAAAACCCATAGAAACCCATAGAAACCCATAGGACCCATATAAATTCACGGGACCCATAGAAACCCACACCCATAGAAACTTGTAGGACCCATAGAAACCCACAGGACCCATAGAAACCCACACCCATAGACACTCGTAGGACCCATAGAAACCCACAGGACCCATAGAAACTTATAGGACCCATAGAAACCCATAGGACCCATAGAACCCATAGAAACCAACAGACCCATAGAAAATTTGCATATTCATGCAAGACTCATCCATATCATTCATGCAACAAAATATGATGTTTATGTATTTGTTATTTGTTTAACACACATAATATGTGTGTGAATGTGGTGAATAAATTGATTATATATTATTTCATTAAAATACGCACCATTAAAAGTGAATATTATTCACTTTTAATGGTGCGTATTTTAATGAAATAATATATAATCAATTTATTCACCACATTTTCAATTCCTAGATGGGAATTAATATTTCCAGAAAACAATATAAATATGATAGAATATTGTACTAACCAAGGAAAAGTATTTTAACTGCAAATACATATACCTCAATGTATTGTTCAGCTTTAAATTAAATTCTTTAACCCATAGAGATTTCTCTATGGGTTTTTTATTGGTCCCATAGAGATTTCTCTATGGGTTTTCTATTGGTCCCATGTTCCATTTTCCCTATTGAAACCCCATAGGCCTATGGTTCTATGGGTTTTCTATGGGTTTAGGTTCTATGGGAATTTCGACTTGTGATCCTAACATGCCTAAATGAGCTACTATTGGCCGAGTATAAATCATTGATGTCATTACAATAAATGATGTTACAATTGTCTCGTATTTCTGTTTGTTATACGCTGAATGTTAACCCTTATGTTTTATATTGTTGTTGCTAAATGACTGGGGCACGTACCCCGTGCCCCCGGTAGCTACGCCACTGTATCCGATGTTGCCACTGCGAGGCCAAATTACATAACAATCCATCCTAAAGGAGCTGCTATCTATATATAACAGGCCCTAGTTCTTACTCCTTAATATCATTGCAATACATGCTGGTATGTAATCGTCTTGTATAATGTAATATATACTCGGCATTGACTCATTGACGCAACTTCAACTCTCGAGTTTCTTCTGAGATAACCAAATTAAAGCCCTGGTCACAATGAAACCCACGATGATTCTGTCGTACGAAATTTACATTTTGTCTTCTTGTCGTGGTTACATTTCGTACGACATGAGAAGTTGTGGAAGTGGTCACAATGACATTTAGATGATTTCACGACAGGAACAATGAGAAGTCAGAAAATGTCGTGGTTATGTCGTAGATCTATCGTACGACACCAAAATTTTGACATCAATATGACATGTTATTTTGTACGAATGTCGTACGATTGTCGTATGATGTTATCGCGACACCAGTACGACAAGTTCAACAATACTATGTGAAAGATTCATAGAAAAGGAAACACTGTTTACTTAGTGGGCAAAACAAAAGTGAAAACTGATGTCTGAGTGTATCACCTATCCGTCATGCTCGGAAGGTATAACAAATTACAAACGACTAAGAAAAAGCCTGGTATCATTCAATGGGCGCTCTCTAAAAATGCATTGGTTTCAACCATTTTTCTTACAACATTGTGCATGACTTGATGTTTTGGTAAAATTATGATTATATAGAGAGATCATCAACAACTACACGTGTATTTAAAAACCTCTTTTGTACATTTAAAACAAAGGTGTAAGCATTATATATATATATTTTAAAATGATCGAACAAACCGGGGGCCCCAGGTTTATTCCGATTGAATATTTTAATATTTCAGCTGTTTCTGAACCGATTTTGATCAAATAAAGTTTATTCTGTCATTCAAATTGTATGCTTTTTAAATTTGACACTCAGGTTTTCATTACCTCGCAATAACACAAATTCGTGAAGCACCCTCCATACCAAAACTGAATACAGTTTGGGAAAATACCGTTAAAATATTATATCTTACACACTGATCACTAGACGCTTCACCGTACGCGACCTAATTATCCAAAGTCATGCAAAAACTATGTCCAAGTTTGCAGTTTTCTTGTTTTGTGAATGGTTGAAACGTTCCATCCATTCGTGATGGAACAAGACAACTGCAAACTTGGACAAGGGTAGTTTTTCCCTGACTTTGGATAATATGGTCGCGTTTGGTGGAGAGTAAAGCGACCAAATTGTATGATATATCATATTGTATGCAATTCCCCAAGCTTTAACATGATACCAATACCAAAATATATACATTTAGAATTGTTGATTTATTAGCTATCAAAGTTCGGTTTCGGTTTTTGACTCGCACTGTATATATAGTACATCTGATGGGTTATTATGGTTTGTATTTCAATTGTATTTATTACATTTTAGTTTATGTTTTCGATTGCCTATTACGCGTTGAATATGTTATTATTATTACGTTGTATAATGATTATCCGCTTGATAAATGAATAGATCACATTTGAAAACTATACATTTTTCGCACTAAATAAAGGCAAACCATGTGACACAGGTTTGCCTTCATTTAGTGCGAGAAATAGCGATAATAAGCGACACCGTTAGAAAATCGCTATTATTATCTCAGTTCGAATCCTGCATGACGTAATAATGGTAATAAACAATTAAAGAGATCTATACTTTGTTAACATGTGCAAAAAGTTGGTACCGTGTATATTGTTGTTATCTGATAATTATGTCCACAGGGTTTTGTGTGAAAAATTGAAGTCAAATGGACGTTATATGGCTGAGTAATGAGCAAAAATGCAAAGTGATATTTACTTACTCATTGCACTCACTTTGTACACGGTTTTCGCGGTCCATTGGATAATTTAACATCTGAACACTTCAATCGTAAATATCTTTTTAACGAAAGGGAAATTTGAAAAAAACGAAACCTGTCCCATGCTTTTGTTGTTAATACGAATACAACAAGGTATGAGGGAACCGCTAGAATTCCAATTGGATTTTGAGGATTTGGACAATGTTACTAAGTCCCTTTAAACAATATACATTTCAAAACAAAATAAACAAACGAATATTTGTAATGAATATCTCGGCCACAATGTACGGTATCTCCAACAAACCATTGCTATCCCTTTTGGTCCATTACAAGCTCCTGCATCGCAAACGTGTCATGCAGTATGACCCATGTTCTGTAGCACTGATCCGTATCAGAGCGACTCTCTGAAGACCATGAAGCAGAAGAAATGCCCCTGACAACAGACCTGAACTCATCATAGTGGATGGCGTAGATCAGAGGGTTGGCACAAGTGATGAACTGTATGGTCCATGTACGACAAGTGTTTCTACAATGCAGACGAGTTAGTATGACCCTGGTTCGGATGCATTGATCCGTCGGTCGAATCCTTCGAATCCTTGCCAAAGAGCGACTCCCTCATGACCTTTGTGCAGGAGAACAGATTCCAGACAGCAGCCCTAAACTCGTCATAGTGGATGGCGTAGATCAGGGGGTTGGCACACGTGTTGAAGAAGGCGATCAACACGAACACATGGTAGAGAGTGCTATACAGGTAGGACTTCTCGACCACACGGACGTTGTACATGAGAAGGCCGATGCTGTCCGCCGACCAACACACGATGAAGGTGACGATGACGATGAACATGAGTTTGATCACCTTCAGTCGGGCAGAGACGATGCTCCCGGAGGGACCAGAGTTTTTTTTGTGCGGATTGCTCCGGTTCGTCTTGAAGAGCTTCGAGCGTTGTCTGAGGAATCGAGCAATGAGGGAATAGCATACGATCATGATGATCACGGGGATGACGAATTTCAGCACAAAAACAAGGATTCCGACGAATATTTGAACACCGTGGCTCCGATAACGTACCGTACATTTCAGTTTCGTGCTGTCAACAAAAGTGGTTGCAAATGTTCGAGAGTTTATCCCCAGCGCCAGAAGCCAGATGGTTAAGAACCAATAAACTAAGTGCCGCGGCTTCACCCAGCGCTTGAACTTGATGTGGTGCACGACGGCGATGTAACGCTCTATGGCAATCGCTGTCAAGGTGAACACCGAAGCGGAGATGCTTATCCACAGAAAGATGGACGAATACACAAGCTTGCAGGCGGTGTATCCCAACGCGGTGTCGGGAGCTCTTGTAAGCTTCGGCTGCGGAATCATAAGGAAGGATGTCAAGAAATCGGCCGCGGCGAGCCCACCGATCAGGATGTCCGTGGGGTTCTTGAAGGAGCGGCGATGAATCAGGACAACCAAGACGAGCAGGTTGCCAAAGATCCCTAGGAGAGCCAAGAGGAGCTGTATGGCTTTCCACCAGGACCAGGCGACAGGTGTCCAGACCCAGTCGGGTGTGCTGCTTTCATTGCCGGCTGAAAGTAAACCGTCCATACTACTGGCATTCAAACTTCCGTTGATTAAAGGATCCATGTTTGTGTACAAGGGCAACACAACAGTCTAATTGTTGATACAAACACTCTGTACGAACGTCTCGGTCTCTCCTGTGACACAGCCAACCAGAAAATGTGTAATGCAAAAGAAAATGCTGCAAAGTATTTCCTTGTTAATAAAGTCGATAACTTGATCGTACTGAGAGCAATGAAGTTTTACAACTTGTGATATAGAAGCACAGTATAAATATTAATAACCTTTATACCGAGGCTGGTTATTATTGCGGTGGCGTAATAGATAGTCAACACACTATATACTGTATGTATAATGTGTATAGGAGTCAGATCTCTGAATAGGGAACCGTTTAAAATGAGTATTATTACTTTCCCGGGTATACAAGCCACAATGAAAACAAATTTACTGAATGAAAGGTCAGTTCCTGAATATGAAAGTAGAGTACTCTCATTTCATTTAATTATAGCAGCGAAAGGGAAATTTCCCAAACGAAGCAGCACTAACATAATATTTAATCAACCTTGGCACCCTTACTCTTTTCGAACATTGACAAGATGGTAATTCGAATCTTGGCACCCAGATCTTTTCGAACATTAAAGGCCCTATACATTGTCAACATCCACAAAAAACTTACTTTGAACTCTAGCGGTTCTCATATACCTTATTGTATTCCTATATTGGAACAGCTTTCGGTTTTCCCAATTCCTCTTCCGTTACAAAAGATAATTATGCATGATTGTATAGTGTACAGATTTATATTTTTATACTGGAAAATTATAACCTGTGTAAAAAGTTAGTGCAATGAGTTAATAGTGAATATCACTTTGCATTTTCGCTCATTACTCGATCATATGACATTCATTTACCATGGAACTTTCACACATCACTCAGTGGATATGTCAGAGCACATAAATACACATTTCATTAACAATTTGCCAGTTTTTGCACATGTTAACAAAATGACTAGATCCCTTTAACGAGATGTAACGATCTATGTAACGATCTTGTGAGTTTGATTGTCGCGTGCAAGTAGATGATAAGAATTATAATGTGGTTAATGTAATAGGTTGACACACTTTTCTCCCACCTTTTTTCAAAAACATCTTAAAGAAATCTAGTAACTTTGTTGGCAAGTGCAAAAAGTGATGAGTGATTAATAAAATGTGCATTGGAGTGATCTGATATGTCCATAAAGTAATGTGTGAAAAGTTTACGTTAATATGATGTTTTTTGGCTGAGATATGAGCAAAAATGCAAAGTGATGTGATAATTAAGGTATAGAGTGGTGAAGTGTGATGTCATAAATGATGTCATAAACATTTTTTTTTGAATTTTCAAATTTGGACTTCATTTTCAGAAAGAGCATAACAAATAATGTCCAAATACCGAAAATCAAAGGAATAGGTTACGTATTGGCCGAGATATGCCCATCCGAATGATTTTTTGGTCAATGGGCAATCAGTGTTATAGTGCACTGGTTCCTAAATTTAGGAACCAGTGCATTATAACACTGATTGCCCATTGAAGTAAAATTCATTCGGATGGGCATATCTCGGCCAATACGTAACATATTCCTTTGATTTTCGGTATTTGGACATTATTTGTTATGCTCTTTCTGAAAATGAAGTCCAAATTTGAAAATTCTAAAAAAGTGTTTTTATGACGTCATGGCTTCTGTACTCTATGAGAGAACCACTAGAGTTCCAAGTAATTGTTTTGAGGATTTGGACAATGTTACTGAGTCCCTTTAACCGAATAACGAATAATAAGTATTGATGATTTACCGATATATAGCTGATAGAGACGTACATTTATATGATAGACGCGTCAGTGGTGTAGCGGTGTCAGACTGATTAAGGGCACGCAAACTAAGGGGGGCATATATACTTTATGTATTTCTTTATTTCAAAAATGAAGGATTTCCCCTTTTGTATTGGTTTTGTCAAATTATTGGGAAGCACGTGATCCCGTGCAGGATGTGGGTGAATGCCGAGTTTATAAATAGATCTAAGTGCAGTAAGATACGATGGTGTAGCTGGGGGGGGGGGGGGGGGGGGGGGGGGAGGACGTTCCTTCAATAACTATACAGAAAACAATACAAACACGACATGGTAAACATTCGGGGGAAATAAGAAATGCAAAGAGCGTACAGCCATCTTAATTAATTTTAGTCAGACCACGATTCCTCATTGCAATAAGATATATGATTGTGTGTTTGGAGATAGATAATTTGAATTGAATTGAATTTGTATTTGTTTCCATATTTCACAAATTATTTTTATTTTAAACAGTTAAATATACAAACAAAGTAACAATATATTCATGAATAACATCCCTTATAACATACACAGAAGACTAATAAACAATATATATTTCATTATCAATCAATAATTCTGTAACATAACTTGAAATATGAGGGAACAAAAAAAGGGCAAATTTAGTTGAATTTACGGCAGGCAGAGCCCGCACTACTAATTCATAATTTCTCATAAAATGCAATAGCAAAAGCAAGATCGATCATGAACATGAATAAAACTGTGACATATGACGTAAGAAATAAATTGGGATATTTTTGGTGCATCCATTTGTCAAAATTAGATGAGGAAATAATTTATATATACAAGAGGAGTCTGCGGAAATATAACAAATAACTTCCATCATGTCCATTAGTGTAAGTTGACTAACACACATGTGAATGAATATTTATTGCAAAGTGGTTCAGAACATTAGAAATCAATAAAGCAGACAGGGTGTGTTTAAAAACAAAACAAACCGTGTCTATGAAAAGTAGAACATCAGCGATTACATTTCGGCTCAAATGCTTGACTGAACTCACAACACAAGAAGCTGTGTCCAAACTTTCAGTGTAAGGTTCGTTCAATGTATAAGAGGGTAAATATAAAACTATGTTATTAATATGATTACAGTTTTATCCATAAATAATGATATCATAATAGTTCATTTATTTTCATAATGTATTATATATTAAACACACGCCAGCGATATTATATCTTTTTGATAAATTGCTCTGTCAAACATATTCATTATGGCCTTGAATATGTCGCACCCCTACTATAGAATCGACGCGTCTATTATATTCCTTCAATCAATCAAATTCCCACACAAGACTGTCTCGTGTCATGGCAACCCGATTGTTTGGGGTGCGTGACGCGATAAAGAGGGTAATAGTGCACGCCGGTTTTGTGCGATATTATGGTTCCTAGATAAAGAATCTAATTTACGGGATTACAGTGTTTTATGCGCGAGCAAAATCAGGTAAGAATCGGTACATCAATACTTCGTTATAATATTTATTGCCATGCTATCGCAAATTGTTGTTTTGTTCACTAGTTATGCTACTTCAAACAAAGTTGAAATTAAATATATACTTCATTGCTCAGTCCCATGTGTGTCAATGTGTGTTATGTTATAATCTTTTCATCTTATGTGTTGCAGCTGGCAGATCGCGATATTGAGACAACTTTACACGTTTGGACACAAAGAACTAAATCGACATGGCAGAGACAGCTGTGAGACCCCGACCTCCAGGCGATCTGAGACTGCACATGCGAGTGGACGCCAACGCCGGCCCGAACAACGTCCAGGGAATCATGAGCAACCGTTGCATGCGTCTGATGAAGATCCCGGTTTCGAGAGGACGATTCGACGTGGCCAGTTTCCAGGAACTCAAGACCCCAGGGTTCGTCAAGTACCATGATGACACCCTTGCACCTAGTCGGGCTAACTACCCGATCATCGATCCGACAAGCGGGTTTGTGTCAGTCGCTGCCGACGTTGATCGAAATACTGGAATCACGCGCATCCCGAACATGCAGCAGGCGGACAATCCACCGAACACGGTCACTCCGCAGTCGCCACGCCCAACAACGACAATTGCCCATCGAGAGAAGGAGAAGGAGAATGGTATGAACGGCAGCGGTCACCAGAATTCGCTCAGATATTCATCATCGGCTGCAATGCGTTACGATGACCCGCAGCTGACAACGACAAAGGTCCTGAATGATCCGGGGCCTTGGAACAGTCAGAAAATCAGCGATGCCATGATCAGAGCAAAACTCGGAGGTAATTTGTCAACTGTTTTCCTCTAAATTATGCTTTGAATTATGATTAGTACTTCAGGTCTATCCTTACAAAATACTCGTATAAACTATATGTTATGTGTATACAAAACAGATGATTCATGTAAAACATATTTTTCATGTGTGTAATGATACTTGGCTATTATGTCAAAATATAGTAGTTATTTCAGACATTTTGTATTTTGAAGGAATTCTTTTGTTTGTCTGATGAGGCCTATTCTGCTTAATCCCCCCTATTGAAAATAAACGAACACACATGATCTAAATCTTGCTACATCGCCACTTTATTTATTGAGGAATCGTTGTTTGTATTTAAAGTATAATATTTGATGCCTTTAATGGGTTATGAATTGCCAACAAAATTATATTTTTAATATAACATTGACCTTCTTACATGTATATCACACAAGAAATGACTGCTAATATAAAGTTTTCCTAACATTTTGTTAAGAAATGAGAAGAGGAAATGAATTTAATTGAACAAGAGTTTTTACTTTATGATATATTTATTTTTAGGTTGGACGAGTGATAAAGATCCGAGGAAGATTGAGAAGGAGCAGAACCTTATCTGGCAACAAATTCATGCCAAAAATATCAAGAATCAAGCCCACGTAAGTATTCCTTAATAATTTCAAAAGAAAAATACTGACCTGAAAATTGCTTGCTCCCCAGGGAGTGGAGATTGTGCACACAATGTGTGCTTGTTAGCATTGTATCCTATGACCGGGGTAATAATATCATTGTAAAGTGCTTTAATAGAAACGATTATCAATCATATTTGGCGCTATACTAAATCGAGTATATTATTATTGTTATTGCCTGTGTAATAAAATGAGAATGAATTGTTGGTCTAAGCATTTAAAGGGGTAGTACAGTTTTGGTAAGGATGAACTTTAGTAACCAAACCTTGACAGTAACATTATAAACTAATAGTTATTACTCCACCATGCTCGAAAGGTATACAAAATTACAAACGACTAAGTAAAAAGCCTGTAATCATTCAAAAAGAGCCATTAAAACACAAGAGGGCGCTTTCTAAAAAGGCATTGGTTTCAACCATTTTTCATACAAAATAATGCATGTGATGTTCTATTGAAATAATGATTAAGTAGATAGATCATCAACAACTATTTAAAAAACGCTTTTGAAAATTTTTGAAAAAGTGTAAGCATTTTTTTTATTTTTTGAAAAAATCATCTAATTATTTGGGCCCCAAATAATTATAAGATCAAATATATTTATTGATATTTCAGCCGTTTCTGGACCGATTTTGACAAAATAAAGTTTATTCTGCCATTAAAATTGCATGTTCTCTCAAATTCGACACTCAGTTTTTCATTGTGATGTGCAGCGCCCTCTCTACCAAAACTAAACTACCCCTTTAACCCTAGCAGAATCTTTGTCAGAAGCTAAAATGATCAATAATGAAATTTTATACTGTACCGTATACAGTCATGTGAGTATTCTTTGACTACTTTAAAACTGCCCATTATGCAATGATAACTGTAAAGGGATCATGTATGAATTACAAACAGCAATATATATTATATGAGTAATTTTTTCAATTGAAATTCAATATACTATACTTCTACTATTCTAGAATACATTTTTTTTAAAGAGATATGGAGTATATAATAACTCCGGGTATGTGTGTATATATATGTTCTCATTTCAATTGGTAAATGTAATTGATCATTCAAATTTCAAAATTGTAAACATATGATTTGTGAATATGATTGTTTTTTTTTACTTATCTGTTTCATTTTTTGTTTCCTGCATTAGGTTGTTGACAAGGCTACTGACTGGAAAGATGAAGCAGCGCTGAGATATAGCTACATGCCAACCACACAGAGGTGGGTAGATAAACTGGGTTCCAAAAGAAACTTATCACTTCTTCAGAGCGACGCTCACT
>JBAMJV010001238.1:175000-212500 GCA_037951105.1 Echinarachnius parma | reverse complement strand
AGGACACTGGAGCAGTATAGGTAAATGGGTAGTGACTTTTGAGGTCAAGTTTGCAGTAGATTTTACCTTTGACCCCAAAACCTGCATGTTTATGTTGATCATGCTTGTCCAGCCATGTAACCTGTTCAAATAAGTGGACAAGGATGAAATGATTTGAGCAGGATAGGTAGCTTGTCAGTGACCCTTGACCTTGAGTTCAAAGTTCAGTTACCTGTTCCTGTTAACCCCTTAGTTCAGTGACCTAGCTACACTGAATGACCTTGCATGTTGTAAGATGAACACACCTTCTTGTAGTGTTAATAGAGGCAAGGATGTAGCGGGCCAGAGTAGTACAGGTAGACGGTCATGACCTTTGACCTTTGAGTTCAAATTTCAGTTACCTTCTATCATTGACCTATTAATTCAGGTTACTTGCCCTATATGGCCAAGATCTACCACCATTTAACCCTTTCAGGAAGGTAGACAAGATACATTGGATGCTAGAGCAATACAGGTAGATTCTGTAAGTTCAGTGACCTTTGACCTTTTATGTTCAGTTATCTAGGATTTGCCTTGTATGTTCGAGTAGTGTATGCTTGTAATGCCATGTAACTGTTTCAACAAGTTCAGAATGAAACATTTAGGTGCAGTACATGGTTCAGATAAATGGGGTAGAAAGGGTGGAAACAACTTTTGGTTTTCTTATTTTGTTAATATGTGTGTGGAAAAAAAGTTTTTTGTTATTCGCTTGAGTTACGCAAAATATTGCCTAATATTTGTTATTTTATGCCATTTCTACTCTTCTGAAAACCTTGAAGTCTATTATTATGATATTTCAAGTAACTGAGAGTACCACAAATTTTGTTAGTCATTATGTGAATTACTTCAGCCCATTCAGGACTGGTCCTGAAAATCATACTCGGGCTGGGGTCCGTGGAGAATGCATGTTTTCCCCAAAACAAACTGGAATGGATTTTAAGACTAAATTGATGGCACTCAACAGATAAAATGTGATGTATACATGTAGTTTTTGTCATGTACGATGTGCAATCTATATATTTGTCTTGTACGTAATACATTATGCATGTAGTTAGACAGTATTATTTCACCATTTGTGACTGCCTATAGCAAAACCCGGCACTTGTCGGTAATTCATGTTTTGAAGAAATGGGCATTTAAGTTCACACAATGTGTGTAAAAGACCTTTGATTGTAAAATTGAAACAATCATATCTTCGCCAATTATTGACCAATTACAGTAGTTAGAAAAAAAGCATCAAATAAAAGCTTGTGATGAAGTCTTTCTAATGGTATGAAAATCTACATTTTGATTTTCACCGACAAGTGTAGGGTTTTGTTAGAGCCTGTCCAAGTATTTTGAATGCCCCAAAAATGTAGCGAATGCTTGTGCCTTTGATATTTGTGCGAGCGCAAACTGGTGTTAATTCATGAAGTATTTTCAATTTCTAATTATGCAAATATATTTTCAAGCTGCATCATGTATTAAAGAAGTACTTTTATTGTGTATATTTTTGAGAAAAAAAATCAATTATCAATAAGAAATTCATATTTATAGAAGTGTTGTTTTATTGCTGCGTTTCATGTGTGCAAGATAATATGTGTCATGCTGGTTCATATTGGTAAAAAAACAAAACTAGGTTAGGACTGATATAGGGCTTTCAAATACATCCACATCAAGGTTTTATTCGTCTTTCAGAAGTTAGTATTCTTTAAAATGTAACAGTGTCGCCTTTTCAGGACTCCAATCATAAACATCAGCTTAGGATATAAAAGGATTATTTGTCATTATCTGTATTATGTAAATGATTAAACCACAACAATGTATCCAAAGAAATGTCATTAACTTATCAAATTTGTATTATGTATTTAATATACAATGTTTTGATGTGTTCAAAACCTATTTTGTGGGGGTTTTTCCCCAGGTATTTTATACTATTTTGTAGGTGTTATGAAAAATATATTTTACTGAAGGGATTACCAGCTCCTAATATTCATTTAAGAGGCCTGTAAAACATTGTTATACTACCTTCCATTGTGCTAGCTTTATATAATAATAATAATAATAATAATAACTATGTATTTATAACCCGCGCACATCTGTCGTTAGACACTCATGGCGCAATCATATCATATTATTATATACCATTGGTAAGAAAGATTGTGGTTTGTTGAACATAATTATATGGATCTGCAATTTCTGCAATATGCTGTGTATGAAACTGAGTGCAGTGTGAAAAGAAGTGGAAATATGTTATTATATTGTGATCAAGTACAATTCTGTAATAATAACAAAAATACTTATGTTCCGATTTATATAACACCTAATATGATTAATGTGTAGGCCTATGCACATTTTGGCCTTTCATACTTTGTAATATGTAATAACACAATGATTATATTATATGCAATAGAAATATAAATGTATATATTTGATTTTGTTATATATTTGTAAATTTGTAAATGAAGAGTTTGTATGCAAAGGCCAATAAAGCTATTATTGACATGTTCAGGATAAAAGCTTCCATTATATACTAAAAATATTATCTTTCAAATGATACCCAACTGTGGTATATGAATATTATAGTTTTGATTTATTTTTTGTTTGCATATGAACCCTTCAATTGTGAAATTATCAAATTTGAAATGTTTTCAATCCGTCCAGATGATTTCACCTTTGAGAGTTTAATTATGAAATTTGTTCTATGCAATGTCTGTATTATTGATGAAGTATTCTACAAAGTAATAAATATTGACAAATCTAATTCCTCAGTACTTGTGTGAATACGTACATGTATAAGATCAATGTGCATGTGTGTGTGCCTGTGTAAGCATGTGTGTGTGTGTGTGTGTATCGTATGATGATATACACGGCATTATCTCCCCAACTATTACCATACAACATTTGCAGTAATCAACAAAACCATTATACATATTTTTCGCGATCTGATATTAAGCATAAGAAGACAAATTAATTTCAATCGTCATTTTTTGGTTTATTAATTTTTTATTTTTGTTCACATTTTTTCAATACATTTCATTTTTTATGAATTAATATCGTTTACAAGTACATGATTGCAGTGTCTTATATTGGCACCTAATCAAAAGTGCACACATTTAAAAATAAATATTGCTGATTTTCACGTCCATTAAATGAATATTTGTTTTTGTTTTTTGTTTAGCGCTTCAAGAAATATTTTTTTGTGAGGTAACGAAAAACTAAGTGTAATAACTTTGTAAAAGCACACAATGTTAAAGACAGCTTCAACTTGGTTTGATCAAAAGCGGTTTGGAAGCATCTCAATATTTCATAAATATATCCGATTGGAATAAATTTATTCAATAATTTAAGAAAATATTTAAAGGGGTAGTACAGTTTTGGTAAGGCTGAACTTTAGTAACCAAACCTGGACAGTAACATTATAAACTAATAGTTATTACTCCACCATGCTCGAAAGGTATACAAATTTACAAACGACTTAGTAAAAAGCCTGTTATCATTCAAAAAGAGCCATTAAACACAAGAGGGCGCTTTCTAAAAAGGCATTGGTTTCAACCATTTTTCATACAAAATAATGCATGTGATGTTCTATTGAAATAAAGTAGATAGATCGTCAAAAACTATTTTAAAAACGCTTTTGAACATTTTTGAAAAAGTGTAAGCATTTTTTAAATTTTTTGAAAAAATCATCTAATTATTTGGGCCCCAAATAATTATAAGATCAAATATATTTATTGATATTTCAGCCGTTTCTGGACCGATTTTGACCAAATAAAGTTTATTCTGCCATTAAAATTGCATGTTCTCTCAAATTCGACACTCAGTTTTTCATTATCTCACAACAAAATTGTGATGTGCAGCGCCCTCTCTACCAAAACTAAACTACCCCTTTAAACATCCTACACATTTTTGAAAATATACTAAAGTGTCTTTAAAATTGTTTATGATGATTTCTCTATTAAATATTTTTATAACAAAAATATCATATTCAAATTTTTAAAATAACAACATGGTTAATACATTCAGGTGTCTGATGGTGCCCACGCCCCGGCCTCTCCACATGTCTCGACAGGCTGTCACATCGGCTATCTCTTCACCAGCTTCAGCATTCAGTGTCAATATCGGCAAGTGTATCATCCGATGTTATTGCTAACTTGGTCATGTTGGTGCTCCGATTGAAAAGTGGGAACGCGGTTCGGCCGAGGGACCGGGGCCGAGAGCGTTCAAGCTCTCTTGGGGCGAAGAGTGTTGAGGGCGAATATGATGAGGTAGATGAAGGGGAAGAAGATGAGGAGGAGGTTGGGCTGGTACGGTATGTCCCTGAGACTGAACTGCATCTGGAGAGGGAAACGGAAAGGAAAAGGTCAAAAGAATGTTACAAGTATTCAAATTCAATATTCTTGACAACCGTTCTAATATACGAATAGCAAACAAATTCTACTCGTACAGTCTGACACGCTACTTCAATAACGTTTTGAACTCAAATCAGATCATTCTAAATTCTTCTTAATATTCATGATGATAAACAATCTTTGTAAATTTAGCAACCTTGAGTGAAAACACAGATAAATAACGGAAATTAAACATACTTGTCAGGCAATAATGATTATTAGATTATTGGTACTTCCAAAAAAAGCCCATTTAAATTGTTTAACTCACCCTAAACCATCCCTTGGTTACTGCCATCTTCCTAGGGGTTGGAGTTGGAAGAGGATGTGGGTGTGGCATACGCAGTGAAGGAGGTGGAAGCAGTGAGGCCTCTGTCGATTGATCTCGGGACACAAACTCCGCATCTGATGTAGAGCGGAATACAGGTCTCTTCTGAATAAAGCAGAGTTATAATGAGATAAAATAGATGAATATACGATGCAGATATGTGATAGAAAGATAGACGGATGGATATCATTTATATATCTAAAGCTAGTTAGCTATCGAGCTAGCTAGATATATTGATTTATAGATAAATAAATATATAGATAGATAGATTAGATAGATAGATATATATATATATATATAGATAGATATAGATAAATAGATAGATAGACAGACAGACAGACAGACATATAGACAGACAGACAGACAGACAGACAGACAGACAGACAGACAGATAGATAGATAGATAGATAGATAGATAGATAGATAGATAGATAGATAGATAGATAGATAGATAGATGGATGGATATATAGATATAGATATATAGATATATTGATAGATAGAGTTTTTGTTCTTGTTTTTTATCGCGCGCTTGCGCGCTCACAATCAATGACTTTCAAACTAAGTTTTGTGTTTTTCTTCAGTCGAATAAACCCTGACGAAGCCCTATGGGCGAAAATTCGGAAAACTTATGTTTCCTTACGGTGTTTTATTTAAATTTTTGTCTCTATATAGATAGATAGATAGATAGATAGATAGATAGATAGATAGATAGATAGATAGATAGATAGATAGATAGATAGATAGATAGATAGATAGATAGATAGATAGATAGATAGATAGATAGATAGATAGATATACAGATAGATAGATATTGTAGATAGAACACGATGGAATGACAAACTTGGTACTTGGTAGTTTATTCCTCCAAAACACTCCATAGGAGTTTTAACTGGAGGTGGGTCCGAGAGAGTGGTTAGCCCCTAAGGACAGAAGGGTCCTTAGCAAGCGCATTCTGGAATGTATGAAGTGAGGGCTGGTTTACAGTAGATTGAAGTAGCTTATTCCATTCAGTGGTTGTACGGACGAAAAATGAATTTGCGAACGCCTCAGAGTTTGTGTGTTGCTGTTGATACTGTAGAGAATGGCCCCTTCGGTTTCTGTCTATTTTGGGTTGAATGAAGTCCTCATGTTTGATGTCCAGGTTTCCGTTCAGCATCTTTTGAAAGCAGGTTAGGCGATGACATTTCCTTCTGTCTTGAAGCGCAGTCCACTTAAGCTCTTTAAGAATGGCAGTGATGCTTGTATTTTCCCCGTATGTGTTGGACACAAATCTTGCTGCCCTATTTTGCACTCTTTCTATGCTATTTATGTTCTTCTGTGTGTATGGGTCCCATGAAGCAGAAGCATATTCTA
Organism: Echinarachnius parma; assembly: GCA_037951105.1. Classification (NCBI taxonomy): domain Eukaryota; kingdom Metazoa; phylum Echinodermata; class Echinoidea; order Clypeasteroida; family Echinarachniidae; genus Echinarachnius; species Echinarachnius parma. The sequence goes on along the minus strand of JBAMJV010001238.1, from coordinate 206,433 downwards.
GATGAGGTCTCACTAATGTCATGTACAGCTTTTCCTTGACATGCGGTGTACAGTGGTGGAAATTTCTTCTGATGAAGTTCAACACCCTCGTTGCCTTGAAGGTTGCATGTGCGGTCTGCTTGTTCCATCGGAGATCATGTTGAATTTGGACTCCTAGGTACTGGATGTCCTTCTTCTCCTCAAGGTCAACTCCCATCAATGTATACTTTGTAGGTTCTTCCTGCCTCCTACGAGAAATCTTCACATTCTTGCATTTAGATGGATTGAATCTCATGCCCCAGGTTTGTGCCCAGTCAACCAGTTTGTCTAAGTCCTCTTGCAGTTGGAGTTGGTCCTCAGCAGACGTGATGGTGTTGTAGACGAGGCAATCATCAGCAAATAAGCGGACCGTGCTGGATATGTTCTCATGTATGTCATTTATAAATATGAGGAAGAGATGAGGGCCTAAGACTGTACCCTGAGGGGTGCCACTTAACACAGGTTTCCAGTCGGATGCAGTTCCATTTACCATCACACGCTGAGAGCGATTGGTTAGAAATGATTTTATCCAGTCCCTTGTCTTGTTCCGGATTCCATAATGACCTAGCTTAAGAAGCAGCCTCTTGTGTGGAATGACATCGAAAGCTTTTGAAAAGTCAAGCACTCCTACGTCTGTGGGAATTTTGTTGTCTATATTTTGCAGGAGATCATGAGTAGTGAGAATAAGTTGAGTCTCACATGATCTCTTCTTCCGAAAGGCATGCTGGTTGTCGGCTATGATGTTAAACTTGCTCAAATGCCTCATCATCTGGCTGTCCACAATATGCTCCAGCAGCTTGCAGCACGTACATGTGAGTGATACCGGTCTGTAGTTTGCTGGATCTGTGGTTGCACCTTTCTTGTAGATAGGACTGATGTTGGCTCGCCTCCAATCAAGTGGCAGTTCCCCAGACGTGATGGATTGATGAAATATGAAAGCTACCAAGGGGGCAAGTTCCCTAGCTGCTAATTTCAGAGCCTGGTTGGGGATCCCATCTGGTCCTATAGCTTTCGATGTATTTATGGTAGATAACAGTTTCTCAACACCATTTATATCAACCTCGATGTCTGGCATATCTGGATATGGGCTATCAGGCATGGCAGGCAGCTCGTCTCCTTCATCTCTGGTAAATACACTTTGGAATTGATCCGCAAGTGCATGGGCCTTTTCCGCATCGGTTGTTGTTAACTTCCCATCTACTTTCAATGGCTGCACACCAACATTATCTTTTCGTCTGGCTTTGATGTATCGCCAAAATGTTTTCGGATCCTCTGACTCTGCTACACGGTGAACGTATTGCCTGTGTGCATCCCGAAGTGATCTGTCAACTTGTTTTCGAATGGTGCAAAATCTGTCCCAATCGGCTGCGGAGTTGCTTTTTTTCGCTCTAATGTATGCCTTTTCCTTTTTCCTACATAGGCGCTTCATCTTTGAGTTAAACCATGGAGCAGATGACCCGCTTACTCGTTTGTGAGGGACAAGGTCGTTAACAACTGATAATATAGATGTTTTGAACCAGTTCCAGTTTTCCTCAATGCTGAAAGTTGCCGGATCTCGAGCAAAAAAATCTTCGCTCACAAGCGATGATCTGCTCTTGAATTCGTCCTCATCCACTTTGCGCCATAATGGGATCTTCCTGGGTGGCTTCTTTTTAAGCTCTACTCTGGTAGAGATGACACAGTGTACAATACTATGATCACTAATACCAGCGTGTGGCTTCACGTTCTTCACAAGTGACGGATGGGTCGTGAGTAATAAGTCCAGTGTATTTTCAGTTCCATTGATGTCTCTCCTGGTAGAAAAGTTGACCTTCTGCGTCAGGTAGTTGTCAAACATAATTATAAACAATGAAGGGGTAAAACAAACAAAAATGACACTGAATGAATGAGGAGGCGAGAAGGGGTTGCCTCGAAGAGATATAGTGCGAGAGAAATTAAGGGTGACGTTGATATCATTTCCAAAGCGGAATGACCAGACCTACCCGCTTCATTCGGGCCATGATGTAACGATCCACCAGTTCCTCATGTATCTCCTCCCTGGAGCGATACCCCGTGCCGTAGGGGAAGTATTTATTCACCATCGCCTCCCAAGGGTCTTCCTTATCACTCTCCTTCTCATCCTCCTCCTCCACCTCCTCAACCTCCTCCGTGGAATCGTCATCCTGGACATCGTAGTCCTCATATGAATCGATATGGTAATCATCATCGACTTCGTATTCAGCGTCCTCGACATCATATGCACCATGCTCGACATCATCGTAGGTCATTTCGTCTGTACAGGTGATGAAATATATTTTGACCGAACGTATTTTGATTTGTACACGCTCTCAGAAATGATTACCAATCAATAAGTGAATAAGAACTTTATATTTGGTTATAATGGGACGTGCATCAGCAATTGGACATATTATTTGATTACTTACCGTCATCATGGTGGCATGTGTAACCCGTCACATCGTCGATGGCGTCTGCCTTACAGAGATCCATCTCCTCTGCGGATGGAATGGCGGTGTTAGTATGAACCTCCGTCTCGTCAGTGGACAGGATGACGATCTCGTCGTTGGATATGATGACGTCACCCGCGAGGACCTCCGTTTCGTACGGGTTTGTTATGATGACGGTGTGTTCTTCGTTGGAGCCAGTGAGTTCCTCGTCGATAGAGGCGATGACTTCATCGGCTTCAGAGGTAATGTCCACCATGGGGGAAGCGATGTCATGCTCGTTGTTGGATCCGATTTCGTTCTCGAAGTCAGGCCCGAAATGACGTAACCGTAGTTCGTTAAAAGGGCGGAGAAACTCTGCAACATAGGCTTCCGCCCAAACTTCATCATCGATACCGTCATCCTCGTACTCTACATCGTCTGTAGGTGATTTTGGAAGCAAGTTCAAACGTTATACTAAAGTATTCATATTAGTTTCTTTATTTTCTCTAAAAAATACTGACTAAAACTTAAAATAATTCCTACCTTAAATTTGCACTTAAACGCATAATTTGTACCCATACTTAAACTACAGAAATACGATTTTGACATTGTTGAGAAAATAAGTTAACTCTTCAGGAACCCGCGTTATTTTTTCTTCACATTTGTCTAAATCTTCCGATTTAAAATATAACTGTTTTGGTATTAATTTGATACTCACCCTCATCGTTGTCGAAGCAGAGATCACCCTCCTTCTCCACATCATCGGTGATGGGAGTTGAACGATGGTCTGTGACGTCATCATCTGTGATAGGAGTTGAACGATGGTCTTTGACGTCATCATCTGTGATGGATTTTAGGCGATGTTTTGTGATGTCATCACCTGTGATGGATGTTAGATGATGGTCTGTGAGGTCATCATCTGAAATAGGCGTTGGATGTTGGTCTGTGACGTCATCATTTGAGATGAGTGTAGGATGTTGGTATGTGACGTCATCATCTGGGTCTGTAGCGTCATCATGCAGGATGGCAGCTACAATGGGAAGACGTCTATCTTTGGACATGACGTCATCCTCCTTGTCTTGCTCCTCCTCATCAGCAGTAGAAGCATCACCACCATCATCCACCATCCCCGCCTTCTCGAGGGTAGCTTCATCCCCATCATCACTGATCTAAACATTTGTAATTGCCACAAGAAGCGCAATGAAGAGGATCGAGAAGAATGGTGAGTTCAATAAAAGTTTGTTTCATATTTGAGTAAGGGATACATTTTGTATTACTACTTGGGAATGTCTTCATAATTTTGGAAGATGTAACATTATGTTTTAATCGTATAAATATTTTGAATTACATGAACAAGGATGTAATACGTTAATTAAGTAGGCCTACTCAATCATTCCGTCACTCCGTGAATTAAACAAAGAGACACATAACTCATACAGTACCTTATCCATGATGAGGATAACTTGCTTCTCCTCCTCCTCCTCCTCTTCCTCCTCACCCTCCTCCTCCTCCTCTTCCTCCTCACCCTCCTCCTCCTCCTCTTGCTCTGGCTGCTCCTTCTCCTCCTCATCAACCACCTCCTCTCTCTCCTCCTCACTGGCCCCTTCCTCTGCTTCTGCGGGGAGCTACGTGATAAAATAGACACAATAGATGAGAAGATGTGTTTTTATTCCGACATAATGATTCCAAATGATATACTATAATTATGATAATCGTATCTCCACCGTTATATCAACTTTGTTGTTGTTTTGTATTGTATGTTTTCTCCGGGTTTTAAAGGGATCTAGTAACTTTGTTGACATGTGCAAAAAGTGATGAATGGTTGATACAATGTATATTGTTGTTATCTGATATGTCCACAGGGTATTGTGTGAAAACTTCAAGTCAAATGGACGTTATATGGCCGAGTAATGAGCAAAAATGCAAAGTGATGTTCACAAACTCATTTCACTCACTTTGTGCATGGATTTCGCGATCCGTTGGATTTTTTAACATTTGAACACTTCAATCGGTAAAATAATATCTTTTTAACGAAAGGGAAATTTGAAAAACCGAAACCTGTCCCATGATTGTAGTTTTAATACGAATACAACAAGGTATGAGAGAACCGCTAGAATTCCAATTGTATTTTGAGTTTTTGGACAATGTTACTAAGTCCCTTTAACTGGTGATGTATCTTATTTAATAGCAATCCATCTGCGCTAGGTTCTTATATGGATACTTAACATAAATTAAAATATTTATACTAACCTATCATGCCTATTATAGAATATAGGTAAATTACCAAATAAAGCGATTTAGATTATTAACATTAGTGCTAAAGTATATGTATCTTCCCAAATCTTCACAAGAATGTTATGACGATACCATACCTCGACATCGATGATCTCGGGTTTGTCGGCATCCACCTCAAGATCGCAGATGTTGACCTCAGCCTCCTCAGGATTGCAGACATTGGTGTTGAAGCTGTCGGCAACCTCGGTATTGGTGGCAGATGATGACATGTCGTCAACGTCAGGCTCGATACCGGTCTGAATGCTATTGGCAGCTCTGCGCTCGATGTCTGCAACTCCGCTCTCGATGTCTGCAACTCCGCTCTCGACGTCGGAAACTCCACGATCGATAGAAGTCAGACGAATCGCTTCTGGGTAGCTCCGATCTTCGAGCTTTACCTTGGTACAATTGTTTAGGAAGAGAGCAAACTTATCAATCTTTATCTTACTGAGTATAAGATAATTATTCTTCGATTTGAGTATATACTTATGTGTTGTTTTAAGTGTTATAGGTTCGTAAGTATAACATTTAAACAACATACGAATTATTGACGAACGTAATATATTAAGTATTTTCATAGATCGATGCATCATAATTATCTTTCATAAGGAATAAAGAACTTAAATTATAAATGACAAAAAAAAAACCCCACTAAGATGCCCCTAAACGTCATATCTAACTTGGCCGCAATGTATAGATCTTTTACTATGTTTTCCATTGAAAACATAATAATGACTCGTATCAACACAGTGCATCAAACTTGTTATTAAGATGAAGATACATGATGCATTCTGCTTAATATAAATATCACTGGGAGCTGTCTCATTTTGTATGTACCTTGCTTCTTGGATTACAGAATAACAGAAAAAAAAATATGGTTTCCATTTTTTCAAATGTCTCCCTAATTATAGACATAATATTAATAATAAGGTATTATGGGGATCTATGTTCACCCCTTTTCACTTGGTAAACAGCATTCCTTTATTATGAAACTACCACGCATCATTCATAATTATATTGGTTTACTTGAAGTTCCAAATATCACTAAGGGAAAATTCGTAAAAGTTATCGGATATCACTATCATTTCATTACAAAATTAATGGATCACGTTGAAATCTAATTAAGATTGCAACAGATTATATATTTTGTGTTCTAAATTTCGCACCCTTACTTTGTAACCCTTTGTCTTTCTTCAAGTTATTTTGTGTTTTTCCTTCTTACCTTTCTTCTAATTTTGTTTTTATTTAATCATTTAGTTAGATCTCTGTCTTTCTTTTATTCCCTCTCACTTTTATTTTCTTCTTCTCTTTGTATCTTGAATTTTTGTTCTCTTCAATCCTAATTTCATCTTTCCTTTCTTTCTTTTTGTTATTCTTATTTCCCAAACCATGTTCTTCGTAATGGTTTCTCTGCCGTTTTGTACTCTTTTCTTGTTTCTTGTCTTCAATTTGTTTATGTTTTCTTTCGTCTCATTTGTGTCTATGTTAATAACGTATTTGTACCCCCCCCCCCCCCCCTCTCCATCTCCTTCTCTCCCTTCGTCTTCTATGTTTGTCTCATTTTCATATCTTTCATAATAATTTTGTTTTACTTTTAAAACGTAATATAATTATATTTCGATTCTTACCTTGTCGCGATTAGCTGACCCACGCTTAGGGCGACGACGATTTTTGTCGCGGCCCCTCAATCTGCCGAACATCCGACTAGGTTTAGAATTAACGCAACCCATGATAGTTAAGCAAGTATAGCAAAAATTGCTATGATTTATTATCAAATTAGGATACAATCCAAAGATTAACCCTCAATAATCAAAGATAGTAGATCAAGTGAAGTAAATAGCAATAACGTTACCGCTATTTACACTGAGCATAGCAACCTGTTGCACGCTTTGGCAACCCAATATACGTCACAATGCAATGCGCGCGAAAAGATCCCCCTTTTTGGCAGGCTTGAACGACCCGACCCCTTTCATGTTAATATCTTCCCCGCAGTCAGTATGACTCCAACTGCCACTGTCGAATTGAGGGTCGTCACCAAGCTTGACAACAGTTTTATCCACCCTTCTCTGTCTTTCGACTACCCCAGAGCGTCACTCAGCTTTAAAAGGGATAGTACAGTTTTGGTCAAACTGAATTTTAGTAACCAAAACCTGCACCATATATTACAAACTAATAGTTATAACTGCACTATGCTCGAAAGGTATTTAAAAAACAACACGACTAAGTAAAAGTCTGTTATTATTTTTCTTTAAAGAGCTGTCAGGGGTGTCGATCCGTTTTTGAGATTGGGGGGGCGAAATTTGAAAAATTTTCCAGAGTGACCACTGAAAGAGCTAAAAGCCCCACATTGGCATGCCCGGAAGTTTTATTATGCGCTCATTGAAAGTGTCTTGATGGCTCGAAGACCTGACTTTGGGGGGCACCCACATTTGGGGACAATAATGGGGGTCCAGGGGTCGGAGCCCCCGGAAGCTTTTAGATTTCAGACATTTGCTCCTAGCATGGGTGTTAAAATTGTATAAAATAGTGAACCTACTCATAACGTATTTTTAAAGGGCATAGCGAGGAAAAGACTGAGCCTTGCATGAGATGGATCCACGTGATCATGTATACTATAGAGCCATCGATATAGTCTAGGGCATTGGGCTCCCAAGGGCGTCAACAATTTCTCAAAAGTGTAGGGGAGACATTGCGAGGAAGCGAAGCGACCGAGCGGGGGAGGGTGTGGGAGGGGGTGTCCCCCTCCCACAGTAGGGAGCTTTTGTATTTTTGGGCGTGAAATTGTGCGATTTGGTGCACACCTGAGACAGAAATTTCACGTAATATGAAGTATATAGGTATGGAACCAAACATACATAATGACAAAGGGAGGGAGACAATCTGCTCCTTTTTCAAATGTGGGGGGACATGATATTCCAATTTGATTTGCGTTCAGCGCATATGTACCGAGATTATTTTATTTTCTGTGACGGTGTGCTATCTATAGATGAGGGTTTAATAAACTTCGTTTGAGGTGTGCGTTTGAGAAATTACGCTGCCCAACACATTTCAAAAGGTGAGTTCCCACAACCCAAATGAAACTTGCAATATGAGAAACTGTATGCGCGCGATGCGCGCGGCAAAAAAGAGATTTACAGTCCTTTTCAAACTAAAAAACGGCTATTTTGAAGATTAATTATTGATAAATGTGTCTTTCCCCTCTTTGGCATTATATCCCTCGATTGTTTTCTTCCTCATTTTCGGAATTATTGGGGGGGCGAAATGATATGTTCGCCCCCCAATATTTTCATTGGGGGGGGGGGGGGGCGACCGCCCCCCCCCCCTGCCCCCCCCCCCCAGGATCGACACCCCTGAGAGCTGTTAAAACACAAGAGTGCGCTCTCAAAAAACGCATTACTTTAAACCATTTATTTTATTTTTAAAATTGTGCATGTGATGTTTTGTTAAAATAATGATTAAATATAGAGAAATCATCAGCAACTATTTGAAACCTCTTTTGTAAAATTTTGAAAAAGTGTAAGCATACAATTTTTATTTGGTTTTTCTTATACCATCGAATAAACCTGGGGCCCCAGGTTTATTCTGATCGGAAATATTTATTGATATTTCAGATGTTTCTGAACCGATTTTGACCAAATGATAATATAGGTTTTCCCGCTCAATTTGACACTTTTTTTCAATTTAATTCATTAAGGCTCATTCAAATTCAGGCATTACCGTGTAATCGTTGGTATCGGTCTTTCAAGTTTTGAATAAGTGCAAGCGACTTCATGCGTACGCATAAGCTTTCGTGAATAGACACATGGGTTCATTTATGGGCACTCGAATTCGCGAATATGCAGCCAAATGTCAACTTGGTGCATACAAATTAACGTGTCATGCTCTTTCACGAATTCGAATAACCGAAGAGGCGCCAGCGTAAACTACATGCCAATTTGAATGACCATTAATGAAAAGGTATGCTCTTTGTGCAAATTCACTTGCTCCGACGTGATTTTGAACGACTATTTACGAATTCGAATGCTGCTTTGACACGGAGATCGCAAATCGCGCGGATTCGTTTGCTCCTATTATCAATTTGAATGATACAATCGCGAAATTGAACGGGAAAACCTATAATAAGCGCTTAGAGGCTGTTCTGCATTATGCGCTATACAAATACGATCTAGTATTATTATTATTAAATAAAGTTTATTCTGTCAATAAAATTGTATGCTCTTTCAAATTTGACACTCAGTTTTTCACTACCTCACAAAATAATTATTTAATGATGCGCCCTCTATACCAAAGCTGAACTACCCCTTGAAGCCTGCCTATTCAGTAATGTTTTTTCCATCTCTTCCTATGTATACCTCCCTTTGTCTGTTTCTAGTTAGCTACACAAAATGACCAAAATAGGACCCTTGATATCACGGTCGTGGGTTCGAGTCCTATAAGAGTGGGCGACATCAAATTCTATCGATATATGGTCCAAATTGAAACCGTGTGAATTTCAATGGTATATCTCATAGTACAGTTATTTGCACATGTCTACATGCTCTTTGATCACGGTTAGCCTGTAGAGGGTACCTAGCCCGGTTAGCGCTTAGAACCCTCCGTCACAAATCTCGATACATTTCGACAGTCGTTAGAGCATGAGACTCTTAATCTCAGGGTCGTGGGTTCGAGCCCCACATTGGGCGACGCCATTATATATTTGTGTTCTAAATTCTAAATTAATGATCCGATGGTTTATTTTATTAAGGGACTTGATATCCAATGATTGTATATTCAAGCCCTATGTAGGAGAGCCCTTTGATTTGGTCAATTTTTCCCCTCACTATTAAAGAAAATGTTGATTTTAATTATCTATTCTAAAAGGTTGTTGAGTTTGAAAAAGTAATATCCATAGTTAATGATAACTTTTAAAAGCCCGATTAGCTCAGTCGGTAGAGTGAGACTCTTAATCTCAGGGTCATGGGTTCGAGCCCCACATTGGGCGAATTTTTGTTGTTTATTCTAAATGTTCCGATATTTTATTTTCCGCCCAAGAATTTAGATTCACCTGCTGAAGCGTCGAACTCCATATCCAATTTTCGTGCATGAATTCAAGCTCTATGCAGGAAAGCCCTCATATGTTGTTCATTATTACCTGTGTAGGAATATATTATTTGAAAGAAAATTATCATTCGTATTATTCATTATAACAAAAATTGCTGAGTTTACTTTAATCTTGAATAAATTAACGATCGATTTGCTCGTTTACATTTATTCCTTATTTTCCTTTATGGTCAGTATCAATTATGTTTGAATGTAATGTAATATGTGATAAACGTTTTCAGGCATAGGGAAACTGACCAGAAATTAATAAAATGAGCAAATAAAATAGGATTTATCCGGGATTCGAACCAGAGACATCCGGATCGCTAGTACAGTGCTTTAAAAAGAGTTACCCCATACACCGTTTTTTTATACCCCCATCGAAATACTGAAACATGTAAGCGTCAAGGGGTGCTTGCTGCTCTAAAGTCAGTCCAAAAGCATGATGTTTGGTTTTCTAAAGTCCAAACACATTGTTAACTATCCCAAGTGGTATAGCGTGGTAGGACCGATTGTGGGGCACATTATAAGAATATCTTTATTTTATCAAGGATTCCCCCTAATATGCTATACTGACTATCCAAAATCAGATATAGCCACTGCACTGCTCTGGCTTTTGTTACGTGTTTCTGTACCAAACTTACTTCCTACCTGAATTCTAAAAGGAAACGGTAAAATATAGGCATGCGATAACTAGCTATTCGTATCGTTTTACATGGTTTTCCTGTAATCTGACGCGGAAACAGACACAAACAAGGACGGAAGAGAGAATAAAACTCCCAATACCACAACTTTCAGGTATATTCCATTGTATCGTATATACATTCTTACAGAAATCGGAACGCCAAGTCAGAATAGCTTATAGCAATCTGGAGCGCTATTATATTAAGCACCTTACTTTCCAAAATCGTCTTACAGAATCTTTTTTAAATTAGCAGGCAGTGTTCCAAGTAAAGCTTCTCAGAACCATCGTCATAAATCATCATCACCATCATCATCACCCTCATCGTCACCGTCGTTATCGTCGGGCCGTTGGGGCTGTGACCGTCTTTCTCTCTCTCTCTTTCTGTTGAGTGCGATTCTAATTATGTATGCAACATGGAGTGCTTCTTGTGAACTTTCATGCACGATGTCCACCCACTTTGCATTTCTTCTTCCTCGTTAGCTCGTTAGTTCTCACCTATACATGATCAATTTTAATCACTGTAAGCAAGCCAACAAACTAAACCCTGCGTTCTTTTCAAGTGACCGAACTTTCATCATAAAGTTTCATCATTCGCAACCCTATATACAAACATCTAGTAAGGGCAGTAAAATATATATATTTATAGTAGTTGCGCTATAATTATTTTAATTAACATTCAATTTCATCTGGAACTAACAAGATCTTACAAAAAGTCAAACATGGATACAAAATTGGAGGTGGAGATAACATGTCACATATGCCGTCGGCTTCCGAGAGAACCCCGTCTTCTTGCGTGCCTGCATTCCTTCTGTCGGAGATGCATAGCCTCGAAAATCGAAGAATCTCACCAACAATCTCGCGATGGCACTTCTACTATCGAAAATCCCTCAGAAAATGGACGATTTATAAACGTCGGAGTCATCTGTCCCGTTTGCAGCCACGCAACCGAATTCGATATCAGTTCATACCTAAAAGATGTCAGTTACGTGGATAGGGCGTCCACCTTTTATGGAGAATTGGCGGGAAAACTACGGGAGAACGTCGTTGCTAAGCGACTCTTGAGAGATATTCGCGACCACCAGGAGCGGCCAAGCCAATCAAGCGGCGATATTCAATTGCCTAACGCAAACGGCTGTACGACGGGCCATAACCAGGTAGTATCAGGCGTAAATGTTGACAATCCTTCCATAGAAGTTCGTGGCGCCCATGGTACACTGAAGATTGAAACTCGCGTTCCGCAGCAACAAACTTTGACCGATTACGGCAGCTTTAGATCGGGGCTATCCCAGTACGAGAGCTGCCAGTTGCATGACGGAGAGCGCAAGAAGTATTTTTGCAAGGCGTGCGAAATTTCCGTATGCGCGTCGTGCGTCATCCTAGACCACGGTCAGAGCAGACACGAGTGGTGCTCTCTGACCGAGGCGGCGGCGGGGTTGCAGGACACACTAGGTGATATCCTGGAGGAGGCGAAGACGAGGTTGGAGGATATCGATGAGCAGTTTACGCTGCTCGAGGAAAAGATCAAAAGGGTGAGTAGAACATATCCATGGGCCATTTACTCCAGGGGCACAGCTACTGGGGGTCCCCCCCCCCCCCCCCCCCCCCCTCCTACCAACAAATCAAGTTGTAGAAAAATGACAAAGTAGTTCTTTAAAAGGTACATATATAAATTGTGTATAAATATTTTGCTAATACTCGGAATTTTGAAGCAATGTCAAGTTTAATTATGTCATGAATCCTTATGTAGGCCTGTCTTAAATGTTATGATTATCTTATTTCAAAGATAATGGAAACTGACCAGAAATATATAATATAAATGAAAAATAGCAAAGAAAATAGGGTTTCTCCGGGGGAAAACCTATTAATCATTTGGTTTCATCATTAATTGAGATACATTAAGACAATACTTATGAAATATAGAATATGGATTTAAAATTTACTGTGTTTTTCAGGATGAGATACAAATATAAGATATAGTAAAATAGCCAACATTACATCAATCAAACATTTTCTTCATACAGGTTCCTGAGAGAATGCAAGACTTCCGGGATGATATTGAAGAGACGTGTGACATCGTGATCAATACGATTGTAAAGCTCATTGAGAGCAGAAGAAACACCCTTTTGGAAAAGATTAAGGCGCTTGAAAAGTCCAGCTTGGAAGAACTAGACGAAGCCAAGAAAGAGGGCCAGGTCATTCATGCCAGACTTGCCCGGATCGCAGAATACGGACACAACGTGAAGACACGCGGAAGTCCTACAGAGATCCTAGAGTGGAAAGCATCCCTGCAAGACACCATTTCATCAGTTCCGGTGGATGAATGGTTTCATCGGATTCAGCAGTCGGGAGGCACTGCCCTTGATCCCGAGCTAAGATTTGACAAGATCAATCTCAATACTAAGCCAGGTTCTCACGAGATATCATCATTTGCCCCTGTGGTAAGGAGGCATCACCCGATTCAACACTCTGGAGACAACTCTCAGGATTCTGAAGTCGCAATGGTTGCTGACATGGAGTCAATCCGTGTGGATCCTGATGTAAGGTTTGGCAAGATGACATCAGCTCCTGTTAGCAAGTCCAGTCATTGGAATCGTGGAAGCACCGCTATGGATCGCCAGCTTAGGCTTGACCAGATGAAGATCCTCCCTCAGTGGCCCGACTCCAACTGGTGCAACATCGGTTGCCTTGTCCATCCAGGAAACTGGCAGTTGGTGAATATCATCGAGGTCCAGAGACCCCTTGGGGATCTCATAACTGCAATTGCAGCCCTGGAAGATGGCCTGGTGGCCGTCGGGTTTCAGATGAATGGTGTGCGAATCCTTGATGCCAGAGGAAACCCAACAAATATCTTCTGGGAAAATACAGGTAGAGTTGTCGATCTCGTTCCCATGGGTGGAGACAAGTTAGCGATGCTGAACGCGAAAGGCACATTGAATATCCTCCAACCAAACGATCGCATCCTGGAAATTGAGAACGATACCAATGGCACTCAGCAGCATCTGAGATGCCTAACTGCAACTAAGGATGGTATGTTAGTAGTGGGAGTGGCAAAGCAGAAAAGGATCTCTATCTTGAATGACGATGGCTCCTTGATAGACACCATAGGCACTAACAAGGTACCTCATCGGTTGGCATGTTCTTCTGACCACATCGCTCTGGTGCACAATCAAGTTACAGTGTCCATCATTGACATGGACGGAAACCTTCAATGCACCATCGACAATAAAGACTGGGCCTATGCATCCGTGTGTGCCTCTCCAACCCATGACAGCTTCTTCGTTCTCTCCGCAAAGAAGAAGACACCGAAGTTACTGACGATCCAGCGGTGGGGCCCTGATGGAAGACTACTCGAGACTGTGGTTGCCAACCATCCAATCAAAACCCTAGGGTGGCTGAATCCAAGACTGAGTGTGAATAGAGCGGGGCAACTCGTGGTCTGCGCGGAAGATGAAATAGTCACTTTTGAGAGAGAGTTTGTTGTATTGGACAATGAGGAATGATGGGTGTACCGCAAACTGTAGATACTAGACCAACAACTGACAAACTAAATATACGGCTACAAAACAAACACCCAGCTTATGGTCAGTGAAGAAGATGACATCATCATATTCAGTGTACATCGGCATTGTAACACGCGATTAGACCGAATCCAAAACCGACACCAGATCGAACCCAAACCGTCACCAAAGCAACAGTTACGGGGTGGTGTCCATTTGATGTCGGTTTCAGTTCGGTCTCTTATCGGGTTGCTAGCAGTCGGGCTCGATGCGGTTTGGATTCAGTCTCTCAACTTTGTTGGAGTGGGTAATTTCGAGCGCGTTTGAAATAATCCACTTCGACAATTTCGAAGTCCGAATCAAAACGCATCGCGTCCGACAACATCCCGATAATAGATTAATAACAGATCGATAACTAAAGACGGGTGCAGACAGAGCCGACTCGACTCGATCGGACGGACTGGTTTTCAGTCAGATCGGCTCTGTGTGATTTGCCCCATAACTCCGATTTTTTCCAGTCGGCAGCCAATCGGGATCGATTCAACATGTTGAATCGCCCGCGACTGAATCGGACCGACTGTAGCTTTCAGTCGGGTCGGGTCGGGTCGAGTGGGCTCTGTCTGCGCCGGGCTTAAAGATAGATAACTAGAGATATAGATAACTAAAACCAACAGTACATGGATACCACCCTGAATGGTCGATTTGGGTTCGTTTTGTTATTGATTTGGGTTCAATCTGCATGGTGACAGTTTGGGTTGTATTGGGTCTGATGTCGGTTTGGATTTTGTCTGGTTGTTTGTTTCAATGCTGAGTGTAAACTGAACTCGGGCATAGAATACAGACCGACGCAACACCAAACATGTCTCTTGTTCTCCAAAACAATTTGATTCTGCCGCTACCCTAACGACCCAGAATGTTTTGGTTTGGTGTCGGTCTGGGTTCGGATTGGCAGTGTGACTGGGATATTAATTTCCAATAAAGTATTAATAAATATAGTGAAATATTGAATTTGGTCTCAAAAGAGTTGCAAAGAAGTGTTATACAAGGTGCCCCCCCCCCCCCAAAGGAACGGGGCACTTCCCAAAATATAGCAACAAAATGATTATGTCCATCGGATAGTGTCCTTTCCAATGAAAAACGATACCAAGAACACGAACAGTAATTTTGGACGAGTAGTTTTTGTTGTAGGACGTCTTAAGTGAGACCATATCAGGTTCCCAATTTTGTCATTTTGTCCCAAGTCACTGCCTGATAAATCGCACTTCCTGCCCGTCATAGCATCGAATAAATATGCAAATTCTCTTCTATTTATTTGTTCTTATAAGGCACACAATATTTAGATCTTTGTGGCTCGATGGTTGAGCACCTGTCTAACAAGTCGGAGGTATTGGGTTCGATTGCCGATGAAGCCTATTTTTCTTTGCTCATTTTTCTATAATTATACTTGTGTCTAAAGAAATATAGGTCAAGTGGATAGTGCACATTAATCTGGCACTCGGAGGGTTAAACGTGTGTACTCAATGCATTCAATAATACATACTGATATATCTCTGGAGAGGGCTTTCTCCAAATAAGTAAATAAGTGTTTCTGTTAAATATCCAGTTATTGTTCTTTTGTATTGTGCATTATTCTTAAAACCGCATTGTTTTGCCATTTATTGCCACTATTTAACTTGTATATTTCTTCCATACCCTCATGAGAGGCCGCACAAAACAAATCAAACAAATCCTTGTAATTGTCATTGCCAAATACTTGAAGTTGAGGAGTCCAATGATACAAAACTAAACAAAGATTAGTTGTATATGTATACGTTTTCCATAGGTGGAACTTCAATGACTATATTAAAATGGATAGTACAGTTTGGGTTGAGAGGGTGTTTGAAGAAATCATTTGTTTTTGAGGTAATGACCACTTAAAGGTATGGTGAAATCCCGGCTTTGATTCAGGTTTATAGCTTTAAATATGTGCCTATATTGATATACCACACTCTTTATTTCAAAGAAATCCTTAAGTTGGGCAAGAAAGGTAAATTTCATGCAACTTTTTTGCTTTTTTTCGCATCGGCGTTCCATACTGCTAAAAAAGTAATTCATAGCGGAGCGGGAATGTGCGCATGTGCAACCCAGATCAGGACATCACAAGCAGACCGCAACACGGAGGAATGTCCATGGTTTACATGCAGAGCCTATGATTTGCTTGTAAAACAAACTCGTTTTTGCTTGTAAATTGAGGCGTAACTGAAAATTCCTAAGAAATTAATTATAGCGGCTTGCAGCAACACATCTCAGTGTAGATCGTCCATGATATAAACTTTAACAAATGTTTGCAAATATTGAAAAAAAATCGAAATAATATCTCTCTGTCAACATGAGTATTGCACTCAGAGTGTACGTCTATGACCGAGCTATACTGCGAGTGCCTGCATGTGACGTCACAAAGATGACGTCATTTTTCTTCGCCCGGACTCAATTTTTTTACGGGGATTACTAAAGTGAATTTAAAAGTTGATTTTTTTATTTTACTGGGCTTTCCGACGCGGAAAATATGTTTTTATTAGTAATCTTCATGACACCTCAGATACAGTAAAACACAATTTTTAGGTAGTTTTCTTGTCAGCCAACCTTTAAGTGTAATATTTGAAGAAGAAAACAAACAGAGAGCACCCTCTTGCATTAATGGCTGCTTTTTTTAATGAAAACAACGTACTAACGTTTTATCAACTATTTTTTTGTATAAGTTTCTAATGATAATATACAAGTTTTAGTAACTAACATTTGGTTTAACTGAACTATAAAATTTTAAATGTACATGTTTAAAATTTTAAATGTACATGTTTTTTTTTCGTACAATGATACACAAGTAGCTGCAGAAAAAATAGGGAAATTAACTCAAAGTAGTATTATATTTTGTAGATTTTATTACAATATCTCAAAAAGTACTGTCATACAAAAGAAAGTATATATATATTAATATCAATTATACTATATTCAAGTGCGTAATTTCATTATAATGTATTACTATACAGGTTATGCAATTATATTAAAAGTATAAAAATACACTTAGTACATATACTTCTAATTTTTTTGTAAATATCTTTATAATAATATTTAAACACAATCAAATTTCTATGGCATATTGTGCATCATAATTGTATTATTCAGATCTAGACATCAAAAATAAAACTTATACAATAATTATTGGCAAGATTATTTGAAGGCCCAATTATCTGCATATATCACATGAAAAACATTTATCACAGAAGTTTTCAATGACTCTTGAAAATACTTAACATATTAATGCAATTAAACATGTATTATCCTAACCAAGATCAGAACATACTGATCGAAAACCTTGAGCAAACAGTGGGTCCTTTTTGGGACCACCACACTCCCCAATAAAGAATTTCTATGTGGTGTACCATAAACTTCATATATTCAAGTAAACATAATATTACTCCACAGAATATATCAGTTCCATGCACGTATGGACAACAATGTTGTAAAATGAATAGTTTAACAAAACAAGTTTAACAAAATGAACAGCACATTATTACCAGTGAATTTAATAAGAATACACTATCACATTCACGAACTTTAAAGACAATATACTGATTGTTACATCAGAAAGGTCAGGACAGGTCAGGTCAGGACAGGTCACAACTATTGCTTTGATAAATCAATGCATCCAATATCAGCGATATTGAACCCGTTTCCAGATTTTTCAAAGGGAAATCAGCAACATCGGTTGAATTTTTTAGGCATCACAGAACAACTTATATTCCAGCAGAAAGTGCGTATATTTGGACAATTTTAATTATAAAAATAACAAATTCTTCTCCACCGATAATATTTATTTGATTAGCACCTGATTGAAATTTTTAAACAAACTCAAGTGCCAATGTCTTCCTGATGCCAATTATTGGCCGATGCAGAAGCACCCGATGTCCCGATATGCCTGATGCTGAAATGTTGCTTTAACTCGCAGCACTAGTCACAATGCTGAAATGTTGCTTTAACTCGCAGCACTAGTCACAATGCTGACGAAGGCTGTAGAAGCAGCCCCAAAATAATTATTGTTAATATGCTGTGCTTGGGCAAAAATTGCTATATAAACAATGCTGGACAGTAGCCTACATGCGTGAGATTCATACAAGTTATGTAAGGTAAATTCAACGACGACAATTCTTTTGGCAAACAAGAGTCCAATTTAGGGCAGAAAATGTATCAATTTGATATATAACAACTACAATATTTAAGTACTGCATGCAATAATATACATTTACAAGGCCCCCTGTGAAACAGTGCCCATCACTGATAGGGCCACCCTATTAAAAAAAAGATGAAATAAATAAATAAACAATAATACAAATTTGCAACCCTTTTATATACTACACCCTGAAAGTAGCTGAGAATATCAAAATATTAAGTAACGCAAAAAACAAGGAATGTGAAAGAACAATTCTTTTAGAATTAATGAAAGGTATCGCAATAAAGAAAAATAGAGTATTTTTGACAAATACAAGGTAAATTTGTGCCAGTCAAAAGACACAAAGAGTTGGCCACTAACGTTATGAAGAGATCAATAAATGCCGATAAAAATGTGCAGATAATAGAATTTGTTAAATAGCATATATCATTAGTCTTTCTTAGTTAATAAATAGACAAGTATAGGGCAGTTTACAGAGTTGCCAATCTCTGACATAAAGAAAAATAAAACAAACAGATACGCAGTAAGATATGTTTTGAAGGCAAATAAAAAATGTTGACTAAAAGTGGAGAATTTACACATACTATGCATGCAACATCAAATTTTAGAAACAAAAAATACATTTTTCATTTGCAAAACATATTTCCTTATTTTGGATAAGCCATTAAAAACAGGGCAGCTTTTCAGTTTGATGTATCGTTACAATTCATGAATATATTTTGGCTAGATCAGATTAAACATATGTTGATTAGCCAATACAAAACAAGGCTAGTAACAAAAATTCAGGGAAAATTATGGAAATATTTAATAAATTTCATAATGCAATGATGAGTGAGCTTTGCTAGCTTCTTCATGGTAGCATGAGCAAATAAGGTTATTAACATAACAAATAGTAGGATTAGCACTCGTAAAATACTGAGGGAACATCACAAAATATCATCATCATCATCATCATCATCATTTTATCATCCGTTCATTCTGTTGCACAAATTTAGTACTACTGAAAGGCAGGCATTGTCCATTACATGAACAATAGAGGGCATTTGTCAAATTATACAGACAATCGGATAGATTTTCTTTCAGAACCATAAACTTCATACAATAACAAGAAAAATATTTCTTTTCGTAACAGATAATATTCAGTTATACAGGGTGGCCCAGAAATAACGGAACGGGGCACTTCCCAAAATAAAGTAACGAAATGACTGGGTCCATCTGATAGTGTGTCTTTTCAAATGAAAATTGATACCAAGAACATTAATTTTGGTTGTGTAGTTTTTGTTTTAGAGCGCTGTGAGTGACACCATGTCAGGGTTCATTTTTCTTCAATTTTGACTGACCAATTGGCTAAAGAATGACCCGAACGGCTCGTTATAGAATTACGATGCACAATGATGCGGACACCTTTGTTAGTGTGCGTTCGACTGAATAGCCACAGCACCGTAATTCTATGCCGAGCCGTTCGGGTCATTCTTTAGCCAATAGGTCAGTCAAAATTGAAGAAAAATGAACCCTGACATAGTGTCACTCACAGCGCTCTAAAACAAAAACTACACAACCAAAATTAATGTTCTTGGTATCAATTTTCATTTGAAAAGACACACTATCCGATGGACCCAGTCATTTCGTTGCTTTATTTTGGGAAGTGCCCCGTTCCGTTATTTATGGGCCACCCTGTATACAATCAAACCTGTGTATAGTGACCACCTGAGGGAATAACCAGTTGCTACTGTATGCAGGTGACCCCTATAGACAGGTTTCATAACATTGTTTTTCTCTGCACGGTATCCCTCTTGGTGGCCACTAAGACAGGTTTGACAGTATTGTATTAAAATATGTATTAACATATTCTCAATCCATCACTAAGTACTAAAAGCTTGTGATACAGCCAGCTGTACCAAAGATCTCTTTCCTCAATGTTTGACCTCATCGATACTAGCAGAAAATATATCTGATTCAAACATATAGAGAAACTGACCAGAAATATATAATATGAATGAAAAAGAGCAAAGAACTTTTTCATTCAGAAAAGTTATCCGTATTATAGTCATTTTTGCCCTGACAAATATTCTACTAGGATTGAAAGCTAGGCTTCTTACTGACTCTCATTTCATGACACTGGTGATTTGTTTGGAAGATAAGAAGTATCTATCTTCGTGTTTTCGCGTTTCAAAAATAGAATCAGTTTAGACCTTAAAATCACAATGCATAATTACATTCAGTGGAGTAGAGTGGTCAGACTGATTGGGGGGAGGGGGCATGGAATTAGTGTTCTACACTGTATTTCTTTATTTTGTATAGGAATTTCCTGTTATGTTTATTACAGTTTGTTATTATTGGGGAACTATACCACTGATAACAATCACCTCAAAATGTTTTGCCTGTCATTTAAAACAGAACTGTTGTCATATATAACTGGAATTTAATTGAAATGTCTGAAAATTGTCACTTGAAAAGTTTCCCAATATCGACAATTAATTTACTGTCTAAGATGCTGAATTGATAAATTTAAATGTATTTCATTACATTGGCTGTATTATTAGTATTAGTAAAGTCCCGTCGATCTCTCTTCTCTCTCACTGGTCTCGTTGACGCGGACTTTTCGCTGCTTTTTTCTCAACCTTTCTTTTTTTCTTTCTTTTTTTCTGGGGGTAGGGGTGGGGGGCATTACTTCTCTAATGTATCAGCTGTGAATGGTGGGCCCATGCCTGTAGTATAACATCCCGTTGATCTCTCTCGAAGGCTGGGGAATTCACATCGGTCTTGTTGCCGCAGACTTTTCGCTGCTTTTTTCTCAACCTTTCTTTTGTTTTTCTTTTGTTTTTTCCTGGGGGTGGGGGATGGGGGGCATTACTTCTCTAATCTATCAGCTATGAATAGTGGGCCACTGTAGTATAAAGTCCTGTCGATCTCTCTCGAAGGCGGGGGAATTCACGCCGGTCTTGGTGACGCGGACTTTTCGCTGCTTCTTCCCCAGCTGACACTGGAGGTTGGGGCTGACGATGGTGCGTATCTCTCGCTTCCGCTTTCTGCAAAACATAAGAAAACCAAGTTACAATTACCATTATTATTGGCATTATAATTACTATTGTTATTATTATCATCATCATCATCATCATCATCATCATCATCATCATCATCATCATCATCATCATCATCATCATCATATTATCATCATCATCATCATCATCATCATCATCATCATCATCATCATCATCATCATCATCATCATCATCATCATCATCATCATCATCATCATCATCATCATCATCATCATCTCATCATCATCATCATCATCATCATCATCATCATCATCATCATCATCATCATCTCATCATCATCATCATCATCATCATCATCATCATCATCATCATCATCATCATCATCATCATCATCATCATCATCATCATCATCATCATCATCATCATCATCATTATTATTATTATTTATTATTATTTATTATTTATTATTATTATTATTATGATTCTTATTATTATTATTATAATCATTAAAAGACAAGTTGAATAGATTAATTTCTATGTACCAACAAAAGAATGCGACGTCACAACTTAGTTACTCTATGTAATGGGCTAGGAAAGATGGGATGATTGCCCTACCCAATACAAGTATCCCAACAAGCTCTGGGACCCTGATCTATCCCGTCAATTGTGTTTCTTGTCAGATTTTGATCAAATGTTGTCCTATTATTTTATCTTATTCTCCTTGTTCTGTTTAATATACAATAATTACATAACTTTTAGTAAGTTCAAACTAGGGCTCTACGTTAAGGGAGGGGAAAGATGAAATTATTGTCTTACCCAATCCAGGTATCCTCCAATATTCCTACGAGTTCTGGGACCCAGTTCTCTCCGCCTCATTGTGTTTCTTGTCAGATTTTGATCAAATTTCTACCAATCATGTATCTCATTCTCTTTATTCTGTTAGACAAGAATTAAATCTGGCCTGGAATTCCCCCTTTAATAACTTCAAATAAGGGCTCACGGTTAAGGATAGGGGAAAGATGAAATCATTGCCTTACCCAATCCAGGTATCCTCCAGTATTCCTACGAGTTCTGGGACCCAGTTCTCTCCCGCCTCATAGTGTTTCTTGTCAGATTTTGATCGAGTTTCTACCAATTATTGATCTCATTCTCCTTATTCTGTTAATTAGACAAGAACTGAATCTGGCCTGGTATTCCCCCTTTAATAACTTCAAATTAGGATAGGGGAAAGATGGGATGATTGCCTTACCCAATCCAGGTATCTTCCAGTATTCCCACCAGTTCTGGGACCCAGTTCTCTCCCGCCTCATAGTGTTTCTCGTCAGATTTTTATCAAATTTCCACCAGTTATAACATTATATTGTTCTCCTTATTCTGTTAAACAATAATAAAATCTGGCCTGGAATTCCTCATTTAATTCAAATAAGGGCTCATGGTAAAGGATAGGGGAAAGATTAAATAATTGACTTACCCAATCCAGGTATCCTCCAGTATTCCCACCAGTTCTGGGACCCTGTTCTCTCCCGCCTCATTGGTCAGACACGCCACGATGTCGTTGTCACCCGATAGGTGGATGATGATCAGCTGATCCAGGTCAGGGGTCAAGCTCACACCTGTCACCTTCACAAACGCAAGCAAGATATTACCAGTTTAAAAATAATATATTGCATTTACTATAAAGCGCTCAATACAGGGTTTCTAAGCACTGTAGCAGTATTAGTAGTACCCTTGCTTATCAGTTAGAGTTCAAACCCGGGCAATTATCTTGTGCACCATCTCAACTCCCTGGGGAGCATATTGGGATTACAAAAACAACAACTAAAGTCAAGCGCACACAGAGCCAACTCGACCCGATCCGACTATTTTGTATGCACTTCTGGTAGGTTTCCGTTGCCTCATGACTCTGATATTGCCAATTGGAAACCAGTCGGAAAGCATTCGAGGCCGATTCAACCTTTTGAAGTGGCTCCAACTGATTGGGCTTGGCTCTAGCCAGAATGAAAACTACATGTAGTTGGATTGGGTCGAGTTGGCTCTGTGTACGGAGTGCTTAACACTTCTAGTTAACCAGGAGAGAATATTCCCTACAGACACGTA
Organism: Echinarachnius parma; assembly: GCA_037951105.1. Taxonomy (NCBI): domain Eukaryota; kingdom Metazoa; phylum Echinodermata; class Echinoidea; order Clypeasteroida; family Echinarachniidae; genus Echinarachnius; species Echinarachnius parma. The sequence goes on along the minus strand of JBAMJV010001238.1, from coordinate 183,151 downwards.
AATCTCATCTAGAAACAAGTGAGACATTTGCCAAGCAAAGTGAGGGAATTGGTGTGATTAATTTCTCTTTTGTTTCACATTTTTGGGGGGCCAGTAAATTTTCTGTTTGGGCAAGACAAATTTGAAAATTCATGAGCTCACTTTCCCAAATAGGCATTTAAAAAGAAAAAAAAGTTAGTGTGGAGACTTGTAGTATGAACCACTTGATTGGCCTTCCGAAGCTTCATCAAAGTTCTGGTGGGCTATTGTTCACAATTAAGTTCTATATTTAATTTTTAAAATCATACCTGCGCCATGGATATGCCATTTCTCATCAGCTTGAAGTTCTTCTTGTGGTCCAGCTTGTAGATAAACTTGTCCGTCACAACCAGCGCTCTTTCTGCAAACTTGTTGTGCTTGTTCACCTAAGTAATAAACAAGCAAACAAACAAATAAACAATGAACCGCTAACTCTGATAATCGCAAAAAAAGTTCAATTCTGCTTTTGGTTGCGCTTGTAGACACAAACAAACAAACAAATAATCACTGAACCACTAATGATACTTTGACATTAAACCACAAATATTGTGAAAAATAACAATAGTTAAGTTCTTCTTGTGGCCCAGCTTGTAGAGGAACTTGTCGTCACAACCAGCGCTCTTTCTGCAAACTTGTCGTGCTTGTTCACCTAGAACACAAACAAACAAACAATCACTGACCCACTATTAATACTCTGCCAACATTAAACCACAAATATTGTGAAAAATAACAATAGTTAAGTTCTTCTTGTGGTCTAGTTTGTAGATGAACTTGTCCTTCACAACCAGCGCTCTTTCTGCAAACTTGTTGTGCTTGTTCACCTAAGCAACAAACAAACAAATAAACAAATAAACAATGAACCGCTAACTCAAATAAACAATAGTTTACGCAAGAATCAGGGTGGGGATCAAACCAACAACTTTTGCATTAATACACAACATTTATTAGGCGCTTAATACGGTTGTTTCTAAGCGCACCATTGTCAGTCTACAATTTACAACCAAAACTTATAATAAACACACAAATTATAAATCTATTCTTTTGACAGATACTGATCTTAAAGGGTACCAGTACCACCCAAAAATAATTTTCTTATAAATGAAAGATAACATCTTTTAGTAGTCCATTTCATCAACAAGTTCACAAAAATATGTTTCCAGAAAAAATATATAATTGGAAAAAGGCATTATTACCATTCTAAAGCATGCGTTCATGGGTCTGCGTGTACGAAGACTACCTTTGTCTAGAGCGAACAAATCGTCCGGGATTCTATTGTCTCCAAACGTACGCGTGGTGCACTCGCAAATGTTTGGCACTTACGGAACCATGAAATAATACTGGTTCCGTAAGTGGTGGTAGTTAATTGCATTGTTTATGAATTACACAACCCTTTGCAAAATGTTGGGTATCTATTTGATATCACCAAATGGTACCAAAACATATAATTATATGTTGTTCTTTGCCTGGTGGTCCCCTTTAATGAATGCAACCAATTCAGGAATGAACCCCCAAGTATTCTGTTCTATGGAATGTGAAAACTATCTTCTTATATCAGGTCAAGTATCTGGTAACATCAGGGGGAAAAAAAAAAAAAATAACAATAAAAAGAGCTAGCACCAGCAAATTTGCCTTGTTATATTAAGACGATTCTGTTACATTAAAAGGATTTAGTAACTTTGTTGACAAGTGGAAAAAGTGATGCGTGGTTATAATGATAAAATGTGTATTGGTGTGATCTGATATGTCCAGAAAGTAATGTGTGAACATTTCAAGTTAATTGGATGTTATTTGGCCGAGATATGAGCGATATACGCAAAGTGATATTCACTTAGTCATTGCACTTACATTGTACATGGCTGAAAAGGTCCCGGGAGATAATTTCATATCAGAACACTTTAATCGTAAATATCTTTTGAACGAAATGGAAATTTGAAAAACCGAAACCTGTCCCATGCTTTTGTTAACTTGTTGCTTACGGGAACCGGGTGGGCTATATACAAAGTCTATGGGGATGTCAGAATATCGTAGTGAACGGGTTAATAGGAATAAAACAAGGTATAAAGGAACCGCTAAAATTCCAATTGGATTTTGAGGATTTGGACAATGTTACTAAGTCCCTTTAAGAGCCCTTTGTAACAAGGCTCAATCTTCTTCAATTGATTAATTTGCATACCTTGAGGATCACGGAGGAGAAGAGGACATCCGTGAAATTGTCTTTGGTCTTTAGCTGTCCACACACCCCTACATACACTGGTGACTGGAAGTTTTCATCCATCTAATGACAGAAAATTGCCAAGAAAAGGCAATTAATAATCATGATGGTTTCCACATATTAAAGGACACATGTTCTTAAGTTTTCTACTGTCACCTAAGCATCGGAAATTGAAGATCATCTACAAATTAACATTTGTGAATTTGTCTTTAGCTGTCCACGCACCGCTACATACAATGGTGACTGGAAGTTTTCGTCCATCTAAATAATAGAAAATTGCCACAAAAAAGGCAAATTATAAATAAAATTATTATTATTATCATTATTATTATAATAATTATTATCATTATTATTATTTTATTCGTCAAAGTGAAGAAATTGCAACCACTGGAATGCCAGGGCTTGGAAAAAGTTAACTGAATAACTGTGGCTTAAAGCCTTCCTTCCCAATTCCAGTGGTTGCTATTATCAGAATGGCGACAAATCAAAGGGTAGGGACAATGGATAATGCTAAACGTTCGAACGATCATAAAGACTAGTCTAACACTAATAAATAACCTCAAATCCCTCAAATAACATGCGTAAATAAATAAATACATGAAACAAGAATATCATGTTTTCAAATAGAGAGCCTACAGGAACCTAGTCGGTCCTGTATTAGCTCTATGGGAATATTGTAAATCTAATAAGGAATAGGTTGACTTACGGAGGCCAGGTAGTCACCCCTCCACCTGCGCTGGTGGCCCCAATTTGGCCTGCGTCCGTTGAGGGCAGCCTGGGCAGCTGACTTCAGCCTAACCTCCGGCCAGTCTTCCGGGGGAATACCCCTCAACATCTGAGCTGCTACCCACCTAGAAGAATTAAATCAAAACAGAAGACCTAAATAATTAATTTAATATAATTTCATAATTTAATTTGATATAATTTAATCAACCCCAATTTGGCCCGCCTCCATTAAAGGCAGCTTGGGCAGCTGACTTCAGCCTAACCTCTAGCCAATCTTCAACATCTGAGCTCCTACCAACCTAGAAGAATTTAATCAAAACAGAAGGCCTACATCAATCATTTAAAATAATTTGATCATTTAATCTGATATAATTTAATCAACCCCAGATTGGCCTGCATCCATTAAGGGCATCTATTAATACAGATATATAATGTATTCCAGAAATCACATGCGATACCTTCTGTGCGTTTTCTGTAGAAGTTTTGATACCGCACGCATCCACCTGTGCGGTTCGGGCCACGGTAGGTTCTTCCCGTAGTCGCGTCGCTGCTTCACTCTGCCGAACGTCGCGACGACCTTCTTGATGTAGGAGCGTGGCACATACCGCTTGTATGCACCCATGATGCAATAGATGGCCCTGATCTTTTTAACGCGCCATCGAGCTAGCGTTCCTCTCCATAGCTGCATTAGGTCAATAAATAAGGAAAAAATCACTATTACAAAATTCTGTCCTCACTTTTTTAAGCAAGGCACTTAAATCCTTAATCCTTCATCTCTTTTACATTGCATAAATTATACTTGTTGTGCATATGATTGTATGTTTTTATCTTGGCTTGGACCCCTTTGAAAAACAGTTTGTAACTGACAAAGGCAATCCATCTCGTGAGTGGAGAATAAATATATAATAAACACAAAATAAATAAACACACATTGCTGCTCTCAGCCGAGGTGTATAAATGGGTACTTGGTATGAAATGATTCATTGTGGATGAGATCCAGATAAAGAATTTGAAAAATTTTCACGAGATAAACAATTGTTGATGATAGTTGGTGATATTTGTTTGTTAATTGCTAAAGATTTTTATTAATGTATTACCTATTGCAGGAAGGTAGCGAGTTTCGGCATTGGTCTAGTCCAAGCCTTAATTAGATTAAAACTGATTCATTGGATTATATTTATTTGCAATATTTAGCAGCATAGTCCTGGGGGTGTTTCACAAAGATCCTAAGTTGAACTTAACTCTAAGTTGGACTGAAAAATTATGGAAAGCTATTAGGTAGTTTCTTTGAAAAATTGTTGTGAAAAATCAGTTAAAAGGCAGACAATTTTGATACAAATCATAAACATATTCTATTATCAAGGAGATTAATAAATCGGCAATAGGCGCCGCCTTATGTGCCAAAATTGGCACGGGAAGGACTTTAACTTTAACTAACCTTTTGAAGGAAGGTAGCAAGTGCTGGCAGTAGTCTAGTCCTAGCCTCCTCCAGTTGCACGATAGTCCGCGGGGTCCTGATGAAGATCTTGGTCTTGCCGTACGTGACGTCGTGTTCCAGCTGCAGTTCCCGTACCAGGGTCTGGACTCCTAGCGTGTCGTCGCCACCGCGGAAATTTGGCCACGTATAGCCTGATAGCATCTTGTACCTGTTCCATGAAATATTTTATAAAAATACATTCCATTACTGTAAACTTAGTAATATTCGTGGTGTACTGAATTTTTTGCGCATTTCGCACTACATCTGGTGCGGTCAATTGAAAGATCATACAATCAATTAATCAATCATTAGATCGATTAAGAGGTTCGGGTTCTGATAGATTTTGCTACAACAGGCATAGATCCCAGCCCGAGTAGTTAGAGGACCAGTCCTGAAGGGGTTAATCATTCATTTCATCCTTGAATCTATACACAAATACGGGCGGCCTTTCATGGAAGTGAGCCCTCTACGTGCTCAGCAATTACCGGGGGTCTTCTCATCGATCGACTGTCTATAGTTTTGGCATCCGCGTGCCCTTTTCCCCCATCCCGAGGCAGATTATGCACAACATTCACCCATGAAAGTCGACCTACTTCCTTATTGCGTGCAGTACGCGCGCGCTGCAAGTGTATGGCGCGGCTTGGCCTGGATCAGAAGCCCCCACAGAAGCCCCCCAGTTACAGTGCCATCAATGGTGGCATGTATAAAAATCACCGAAAACGAATACGTCTATACGTTACAGGGGATGCTTTCTCTATTGCAGTCAAAATCAAGGGAGAGTAGGTAATAGGCCTACAAATCTGACATAAATGTTCACTTTTTTCACTAGATATAAAAGCGTTCATTTTCTATCAAACCATCATGCGTCATTCAGAAGGATATATTACACTAATATTGGTGTATAATTATGATAAAACTCTCAAATATCACTTTAGGAAAAAATATTATGGAGTTTTTTTATTTTAAAAATATGACTGACCTGAGCAATAACATGGAGTAGTGTTGACCTCCTCACACACTTTCTAGCAGTCCCAGGTACCACACCTGGTGTAGTCCCAGGTACCACACCTGGTGTAGGCATCATGTGTCATCAAACAGTACCGGCGACTTCTCTTCATTTGGAAGAATTGTTTGGCAATGCGAAGATTAAGCAAAATTATAACTAACCTGAGCAGAAATCTGGAGTAGTGTTGCCTTGATGCGAAGCCGGCCCTCCTCACTCGCACATTCTCCAATAGTCCCAGGTACCGCACTTGGTGTAGGCATCTTGTGTCATCAAACAGTATCGGCGACTTCTCCTCATTCGGCTTTATGCAGCGGACGTAGTACGGCTCCTAATATATCAAATGAAAATGATAATAATAATAACAGGTAGCATTTAAAGTGTGCATTATTACTATCCTTAGTCCTCAGGTACACTACAGACCCACACAATTATATTGCACCCATCTCAACATGTAACTCCCTGGGGAGCATTATAGGCATACTACATCAGTCAAACATACACTAGACCAATACCTAAGGCTATTCATACTCCTGGGTCGAGAGCAGCAATGTGGATTAAATGCCTCGCTGAAGAACTTTCTGGTTTCGAACTGATTAGAAGTCAAGTGCTTATCTGATAAAGGCACAACACCTCCACAATTTCTTTCTATTAGCTGTTTGAATTTACTTTAAATTATCAGCAATTGTTTTGTTTTTTTCTCGACCAATATTCCACCTCCCCGTTTTCTAAACAGGGTAAAGTTTAACTGTTTAGAACTGGTGCTGAGAATTCTTAGGCTGTTATCTATGAAAAATGCATTTTATGCCAAAATCAAACAAGATATAACAAGGAATGCATCAGGGCCCTGTGGCAGAAAGAATTGCAATCAGTTGTAAAGTTGGAGTCAATTGCAAATCAGATCATGTGACTAAATAGGCAAATCTGTTTGGTTCAAATGTACATATTTTCTGACTGGCAATTAATTGCAACTCTTTCTGCAACAGGGTCCTGAACAAATATTGTACTGAACCATCTCGAGGCCAAATGCAATTGCAAGAATACATTTGACCCAATTCTTTACATAAGTTTACATGAAAAGCTTATAATCACCTATTCATCAACAATGCCTAAAACAATTAATTATCCCGGACTGGTCCCCCAAAATACTCGGGCTAGGATCTATTGAGAATACATATCATTGCAAAATCAATCAGTCCAGGGCCCCGTTGCAGAAAGAGATACATGTACAATCAATTGTAAGTTACAATTACTTGAAAGTCAGAAAATTTGCGCGTTTTAACCAATCAGATTTGCGCATTTAGAACACACGATCTGACTTACAATTAATTATAAAATACAATCGATTGTATCTCTTTCTGCAACGGGGCCCTGGATGGGTTAAAGGTGCACCTGTAAAGTGTCAGATATTGCCCAAAATGACATTTGAGACTTCAATCCTATACCAAAATCATTATAAGATATGTCTGAATGATGTGTGAAAGTTTCATTGAAAAAGAACACTGCTTTCCTGGTTAAAAAAGCGAAAATTTGCGTCAGCTTTTACAACGAATTATTGTATGACGTTTATGAGGTTAATGACTGTTCATTAACGCTCTTGAGCTGAATGATTATCAATGATAGATATCGTCATACTAAAGGGGCAATTGAAAAAATCTAACCCTATTTTATTCTTCTCTTACTATAAGCTAAACAACGCGGTAGAAGAGAAATGTGGAAGCTCAAATTAACTTTTGTGGAGTAAGACACTTTACAGGTGCACCTTTAACACTGTCATATGATGTGTGTGCATTTGGGGAAAAATCAACAAATCTAATGATATTGTAATACTCCATTGATTAATGTGTCTAGAGTCGACCACGGCACTTATAGGGTTAACATATCATTGAATAAGTATATCATACCTTTGATGCCAAGTTCTTGACGAGCTCTATCATGGAATTCTTGAAGACTGTGCCTGCTGTAGGTGGTCTCTTTGTAACCTGAAATGAAAACATAATACATGTTTAAACATAAGGATAATAATAATAATAATAGTTCACTTGTATATAGCACTTTATCACATGCCCCGCAATAATTTGAGAGAAACAATAGAAAACATAAGGGTACCATTTTTTGCAAAATAAAGAAATACAAAAGGCATGCCCCCCCCCCCCCCCACCACCAACAATAATTTGTGCCCCCTCAATCTGTCCGACCACGCTATGCCACTGAAGATTATGATGTGAATATTGAATATTCCTTTCATAAGAGGGGTATGCATAAGTGGACATGACACAGTTTTGCTAAAGCTCAATTTGACTTGCGGAGTGTGTGCTTGCATGTATGTTTATATTTTTCCCTGTACGTTCCACTAAGTAACATACATTATATCCTTGAACAAAAGGATGTACAGTATGTACTATACATTTCTTTTAGTATGTGGCCTATCAATAAGCTTTTGCTCTCTTTGAGTCCGAATCTGTCATAATGTTGTTAAGTATATATACATGTATAATTATTTTTTACTTTGTATATAATGGACATGTATGATTTTTATTGAATACAAATTGAAATGAGAATTGACTTACGGCGGTGACTTTCTGTTGCCCTTCAGGCCACATGGCGGAGATGGTCTCATTCTCACTAGAGAAGAGCAGACGCTTGAAGTCCTGGAATAGTGTGTCCTTGTTCTTATCCATGAAACCGACCACATCGTACCTTCAAAATAAATTG